>JADLZN010009928.1:0-67500 GCA_018155175.1 Sinocyclocheilus anophthalmus
GAAGAAGTTAAACATCCGGTAATACTAGCCAAGGATCTACATATTTCAGATTTGATTCTGCGGCAAATTCATAATGACATTGGACATTGTGGACGGAATTATATGCTGGCTAATCTACGCCAGAGATATTGGATCCCTGGTGCTAGCACGGCTATAAGAAGAATTTTGTCCAAGTGTGTAGTTTGCAGACGCCTTCATGGAACCACGGGTTATCAGCAAATGGCAGATTTGCCGCAAGATAGAGTCACACCTGACAAACCACCATTCACGCATGTGGGAGTGGACTGCTTTGGTCCTTTTGAAGTGAAACGGGGAAGAAGTGTTGTAAAACGTTACGGAGTAATCTTCACATGTTTGACTATAAGAGCTGTTCACCTTGAATTAGCAACTTCGCTTGATACAGACTCTTTCATCCATGCATTAAGACGATTCATTGCACGTAGAGGACAAGTAGTTGAGATCCGTTCAGACAATGGTACTAACTTTGTTGGCGCTCAACGGGAACTGCAGGAAGTTATGAAAGGCTGGAATCATGATCAAATCAATTCATGTCTGCTTCAAAAGGGAATTAAGTGGAACTTTAATCCCCCGGCTGGTTCGCACTTTGGAGGAATTTGGGAAAGGCTTATAAGATCAGCAAGGAAGATTCTGAATTCTATCCTTAGAGGACAAAGTTTGGACGAGGAGGGTCTCTACACACTCCTTTGTGAAGTTGAATCCATCCTTAATAATCGTCCTATATCCAGAGCGTCTATGGATGTTAATGATTTGGAAGCCCTTACTCCTAACCATCTCCTTCTGCTAAAAACACAGCCATCTTTACCACCTGGACTATTTAATAAGGACGATCCGTATTCACGACGGAGATGGCGTCAGGTCCAATATATGGCGGATTTATTTTGGAAGAGATGGATTGGGGAGTATCTACTTCAACTACAAGAACGCCAGAAGTGGCTGGTGAAGAAACGCAATTTTCAAGTGGGAGATATTGTGCTTATAGTGGACGATACTGCCCCAAGGAGTTCATGGGTTATGGGCAAGATTATTCAAATCATACAGGATAAAAAGGGATTGACACGTCAAGTAAGGATTAAGACCAAGAGCACCTGCTTGACCAGACCTATTACTAAGATTTGCCTCCTTCTTGAAATGGAGGACTTTTAACTGCTCTATGACTGACTGACTGACTGACTTATGAGAGCTCTCAAATGACTTACTGAAGACGTATGACAAGTGACTATAGACTGTTTGACCTTTTGACATTAGTTGATTATGGACACTTCATATATTGAAGAACTGGACATTTTTACACACACATAAAAACACACATTTGTGTATACACTACACTATTTGTAAAACAAAATTGTGATTTCCATGCAAATGTTTAGTGATGTATAACCTGTGTGATTTATGTATTGTGATTATTACAGTTTTTTGGGTGTAATAATCAGGGGCTGGAGTGTAGGTGCCAGATACGGTTTGATGTCTTTTATTTTGAAATTGTCTCTTCCAGTTTGTTACGTCATTTTTATAGGTGCATATTACCTGTTAGTTTGGATGTGGATATCATGGAGGAAGGGGGTGAGTAGCTGGGACGCTCACTTTCTGTTGACCGTTTCACTTTGTTTATTTAATTTTATTTGGTTTATCTTTTGTTTTCTATCTTACCGTCTTCATGCAACGTGTTTGTAATATTGTAATTAAAACCCTTTGCTATCAAAACGCGTCATGGATGTATTCCCACTACTTAGCCCCTTAGCGGGTACTGGTTGCCGCTATAATAGATCTTAACTAGATCTGCCAATTTAATGTACAATAAAGTACTCAGTTCTTTTGAAAAGGAAAATATTTAATCCACACAGTATGTAATTAATTCAATAAAAAATGTAAACTGTTTAATAATCCTGCTATTAACTCACTGATTGATTAATTTTTCAGGTTCGTCAAACTCATTCATCATTTGAACAGCCATTATCTCACCTAGAAGCCCAGCACTCATCACATTCATGTTAAAATCAGTTTAACTGATAGACATTCCTGATGATCCTCTCTCCTTAATTTCAGTCCCCCTCAGAAAGCAAGAGGACTTATGCTGCTAGTGGCTTTTTTGTCCTGGAAGTCACTCCTAGCTCATAGTGTTTGTGTGTGTGTATTTTTATTGCGGTTAGGCTGTTCCAGCGCTATTTCAGGGGGCATATCCTGTCTGGACAAATACTCTTGGTTGGTTGAGTTTATTAATGTGATTTTTTTGATTTAGTGTTGCTGTACGGCAAAGTCACATTGCCTCATGACACATTTTTTGAGTTATATTCGCGGCTCGTCTCTAGGAACTGATATTTTTGGAAACAGTCATATTATGTGTCATGTTTAACATGTAATGCTTTATGAAAAAAGAAACTGAGTCCGGATACCAAGGTCTCACAAGTCAGTGAACATTTTATGTTTCCCTTTCTGAAAAGAAAAACAGTATTCTTTCATGCATGCATTTTTAATTGAAATCAATAAAAGGTCATTCCTTTAAGGTTTGGTGGGCAGTTAGATTTCCACAAACTCAATTTTTAATTTTCTTTACAAAAAGGACACCCCCCAGTGGACATGCACTTCACTACAGGCCTGAAAAATCTTTTAGATGAAAATTGCAGCTATTTTATCAGCAGGGGTGCAGCAACTATTATATCTGAGGAGTGAGACATGTCTTGTCTTTCAATGCATGCTGCCGTTAAATGGGTTTAAACAATACAAGAAGACCATGCAGAACCTACATAACCTGTGTAAAATTTATTTACAAGATGACCTAGACAGTCTGAGTGAATCTTTTGAATAAAATAAAGCTTATAAGAGTCTACAGATGTTTCAAATAAAGGACAGAAGTGTTAAAGTTTTAAGACAAATACAAACGTGTGTTGGAGCAGAAATGACACCATGAAATACGACTCTTGCCTTTTGGCGTAATGCATAATGACAGTTACGGAGGTTGACAGTCTATTTTGACAAGTGAAAGCAGACATGGCCCATCTAAAAACCTGCCTGTCGAACTGGTCTACATTGCTGCATGATTAATGGTTAGGGACTTCGTTATGAATCATTGACACATATCAAAAGAAAAGAAAACAGTACATTAGAGTAAATTAGAGATTAGATGTGTCAAAGTGGCTTCAATCACGCAAAGGCAGTCTAATAGTTGTTTTCAAATATAAGCACTGTTTTTATTTAGTGGTAACCATCAACACCTCTTTAAATCTGGCTTTGTGTCTCACACGGCATGTTCTGTTATTATGGTTATGTTGCTATTACATGTTCAGTTAATTATCAAGATCGTTATATGTTCCAGAATCACTTTTTTCAAACATTTGACAGGATTTCTGAATGCAATCAAGGTGTTATTATAAAAAGAAAAATCCATTAACAAAGCACTGGATCATTTATATCCAGTGGATACATTGAGAACACACCTGTGTTGTAATAAAAACGCAAATATGGATTAAAGCTTTCAAACAATTCCAACCATCCCACTGTAACGCAAATGATTTTAATACCTATTTAACAAAGATAGTAGCTACTTTGGTTGTCAGCCCAACCACAGCAAAACACATTGGTCATATTTGGAATGCACATTAACAGAGACGTTTCTCTAATCTGTGTTTCCACAGAGGACCACCAGCACAGCTTTACATGACATAACCGTGTCCATCAAATCCACACTGTGCTCTCTAGACACCATCCGTCAGCCTTTCTCTCACTAACTGCCGGTGCTTACACAGCCAGCTGTTAGACTAGGATATTAGTTTCAGCAGTAGATTCAAACTCTGTTGACACGTTCATGGAAACAGAAGAGAAATTAGAACAGGAAGTGTTCTACACGTCCCCAGTCAGGAGAAGAATGAAAATGTTTACGGATGTGTTTGCACATCTGTTGTTTATCATTAACAAGATTCTGTCTTGGGAGAGATGATGTTCTAATGGTAGCAGTTCAGTAGTGCTGCTAAATGCCTAGTCTTTGCAGTATGGGATACATGATTAATGGAGGTGTTTTTTACAAGACATGGAGCAAGTTTGAACCATAAATGCAGAAAAGAACTAAGAGAAATGGTATGTATAGGTACTTCTTGTACACATCCCTATAAAGCAATAGTTAAATTGATAGTTCACCTAAAAATGAACATTCTGTCATCATTGACTCGGCCTCAGGTCATTCTGAACCTGCATGACTTAATTTTTTCCACAAACTAAGTTCTACTTGGTTTGGACTACATGCAGGTGAGGAATGATTTTAAATTTTTGTTGTGAACTATCCCTTTAGGACCCATATGTTTGTCTTCATGCGAAATGAGCTTTGATAGGCTTTATGGCGTGTTTATTTTTAAAGCACCATTTGCTTATTGTGTACTCAAGATTTGACAGGGAAACAAACCAGCTTGTCTGGTCTTCGCTGCACAAAAAAAACGTCACGTGTGCTAGTAGCTGTTTTACATTACCCTCATGCCTTGCTGACACTTTTGTGATCCATTTCAACATTTACAAGAACAACAATTGCCGAATGTGCAATTGTGAAATTGAACACCCTTTTGCTATACTTGAGCAGATGAGCACCCTTTTGAGTAAATCTTACAAATCTTTCAGGGTGAAATTGTACTCTAAAGGGATAGTTCACTGAAAAATGAAAACTCTTTCATCATTTACTTACCCATAAGAGAAGATATTTTGAAGAATGTTAGTTACCAAGCAGTTTTGGTGACCACTGTTTTTGATGGTATGTACAAAAAAAAAAAAAATCTTATTTTGTGTTCCACAGAAGAAAGAAAGTCATACAGATTTGGAATTACATGCGAGTAAGTAAATGATGACAGAATTTCTGGTGAATTTTTGGTGAACTATCCCTTTACCTTAAGTAGTTTCCTCTTAATTTTCACAATTACACTGTTTATGAACATTATGCACAAATTATTGTTTAAAAAAAGCAGTGACCTTATATTCTACGTGTTCGTTCATTTAAGTGCTATTCCTTCCTCTTCAGATGGTTTAAGACCTCCTCCTTGAATAGACGCAGATCTTTTCTTAGCTCTAATTTTTAGAACCACCACAATCACAGCCAGTAATAATAGGCCTACAAGCCCTGCACACAAAGCATACATTGTCAAGTTAGTCTCAGATTCAGGTTCAGGTTCAGTTTCAGGCGGAGCTGCATGATCCCACTTTCGTTTTATATTAGGTTGGTGGTAAAACTTTAGATTGATGACCTGCCTAAAGAGACACATGTCCATGTATTCTTCATCCATTAACCATGAATGGTGTTCCTCCTCATCATCTTCGTTACTGCCATCATCACCCTCATCAGTCTCCTCATTCTCCAGCAGCACCACACACCAGTACGTCCCACTGTCCTCCTTTTGGGGATCAATAAAGACGAGAGAGGAATCTACCTGTGAGAAATTTACCCGACCTTGTAAATCATTAGGTGGGGTTAAAGAAGGATCCCCTGGGTCCATTATTTGGATGTCCTTCTCACCAGTCTTTCGATACCACAGAACGCTGGCGTACTCAACTTTACCGCTAAATGCTGGTAAAGACATAAAGTTACATTGGAGGACCACCTTCTTATCGCTTGCAGAAAACAAAATATCAGTTGATTCATGCAAAGGGCACACATTCAAAAAATAATCTTCAACAAGGATGGTAGAGAAACATTTATAGCTCCCAGAATGATCTGAAATGAGAGACTGAATGACTAGGGAATAGTTATCAGAATTAGTGGTTGTCGACACAAACATCTGGTTTTCGGTTGTCCCTTCTGGTGCCGATGAATTAACCTGTCCAAAGGGTGTTTTCCAGTGATCCTGTCTGAGGGGGTCTACTGAACATGTAAGGACTACATCTTCTCCGTAAGAACGATAAATAGTCTTTAATTCAGGCTCCTCTGGCAGTCCTATGGTTTGGAAGCTCCTGCATTGCTCTCCCTCCATGACCTGACAGAAAAAACGAGGTCTGTCCTGAATAAACTCATCTGAAACGTGTAAAAATGAGCCTTCGCCATGCACACGAATGAGGCTTTTAAACTCCGCTTGTAATGGCTCCAAAGAAATCTTAGTATCCATGAACAATGACACATCGTGCACATCTCTGTACCATTTTACTGTAGCATGCTTTATGGAATCCATATTGCATACCAGATCTGCACCTGTGCCGGGTGTCAGTGAAATTTCCTTAAAGACGAACTCCTTGTCACAAACGTAGAGATAGTGTTTGCGAAAATTTTCCATAGAGCTATCACTCCAGCACTCTCTGATGTAGATGCCAGAATCAGAGAACTGAAGATTTGTGAGCTTCAGACCAAGCAGCCCTTCGACTTCAGTGGAGAAACTGATCCGACCCTTAAAGGCATCAGGTGTGAAGACGTTAGGAATGTTGGAGACTGCCTCAGTCGCTCCTTGTCCGGTCTATCACCGCTGCTTATACTCAGATATCCGGGTTATTCAAAGCAAACCAAGCGCAATTGTTCCCCCAGACTTTAAAACGTGGCTCTGTGGTTGTTCTGGTGGCAAAATTTTGCTCTCCTCTGAGTGGGCACACTAGCTGCAATGACAAGGACGATGCACAGTAGTGGTGCCTGCAGGTGTTCGGGATGCGGCCTGGTGGGATGCTAGGCGTCGGATGCGCCATCCGCCGTACTGATACGATACGTTGCACCCTGGTTTGCCGTGGCCACGTACGTCAAAAGGGCTGTAGAACGTTTCTGAAGGGTGGTTGGGAAGGGGAGCCCCACGGGTGGGGAGGTGCGTGCGAGGGGGCAGAGGGTTGGAGTGGGGGTGGTCCTTGTCACATTCTCGTCTTGCTGAAGGTTGCAGGTTTGGTTTGTTATGTGATCCTCTTTCTTTTTTTAGTGTTTGGTTGCGGCTATGTAGTTGCCTGGGTATGTGATCTAGCTTTTGAGTAAGTCCCAGACTTTGGGGGGCTGTTGGACGGGTGTAATCTTAGGTGTGGTGCTGTTGGTGGGATGTGTGTATAATAGTTTTTGTTTTTTTAGCGCTGAGTCTTGATTTGTGCGACGATGTGATTGCTTTAGGCTTTTTTTTGTCAGAAATCAAATTCTTTGTTTGTGTGTTTTTTGTTGTTATCGGTCTTGTTTGGTTGGTGGTTTGTGTCGGAGTTCACATATGGGGTTCATGGATGGTTTGGGGGGTGGTCGTCTAGGGCATTTTGGTGTAGAGTGCCACCAGGGGTGGGGGTCAAATGGCTATATCCACGACTTGTTTTGTGGACACCACCAGTGGGGGAGTCAGGTCGTGAGGACATAAAGTCGGAAAAACTCATTTTTGGCGTAACATCATGTGGAAGAAAACGGTGGGGAGAAGGGGCACGGCAGGAACCAGGGCAGCAACAAGGGAGGAAGACCTGGAGAGGGGAAGACAGGAAATCAGTCACAGGGGGGGTACAGCGGGGCGAACGGACAGAATGGGAAAGCTGGGCAAAGGAAGCTAAGAAATAGCGAAGAGAAGGGGGATGTGTGACTGAAATGTTAGAGATAACACACCACAGGACATCATTACATATACATGGATATGACCACACATGAAAAAATCTATTAATTTAGAGAAATCCGTAGTGTTGTTGAACCTAACATAATAATAAAATGTGTTATACTGGTATAATTAGAGTATGTACAAACAATTTTTATGCATGCTACGCATAACTGTAGTTTACTAGAGTGAACGATAAACTGGAATAAATACTGGAGTATATCTTTGTGTGGACTAGTACTACGGGAGTAACTGGTGGGTTTGTTAAGGACCCCTAGATTTGGTAGAAGCTGAGTACCGTATGGGGGGGTAAAGGTAATTTGTTTAGATTCTATAGTTGTTATATTACCACAGCCTATAGAAGACCACAAACAATTAATTTCAAGTGCCGTACTAGAGGTAGGTTTAAATAGTATTTGCTATAAATTAATATATTTTTAAATGTTTTTCAAAGGTGAGGCGTGGTATACATATTATATAGAATTAGATTTTGTAAGATATAGATTTTTTTAATGTGTTTTATGTATCTTTCGTTTTTAGTTTATTATGCGGCAATTATTTATTTATTTATTTTTTAAAGCCACATTTAAGTAATTTTTTTGGAACTCATAATTTGACCAGTATGCCTGAAAAATGCATGATTTGTTAAAAACGTAAAAACTTTTATTTTTGAGAGACAGAGATTTAAACATCTCTAAATAAGTCATAGTCTTCAAATAAAGAAAAATCCATTGTCTTAAACTGTACCTAGTCGGCCTACAGGTACCTAATAGTCTGTGGGAGCCATCTGAATGCAAAGCTCTTTGTAAGTCGCCAGATTGTAGAGACTTCAAGGGTGGGCTGAGTGAACGGTTTGAGTAGGCAGGCATGATCCAGCATTGTGATTAAGCTCCAACTGTGACTCACTCTCCACTGCCGTTCAAACTAATTGCTCTCTGTGCTGATTATAGAACTCACAGTCCCTGATGCCATTTTAAGCAACTTTTCTGTTTTGAAAACACATGACTGCAGCTTAAAATAGTATTATCTGTTAAATAGTTGGCCGTCATTCATATTATATTAGTGCCAGTTTGGACTATTTTGTAGTTTAGGTTAGTGGCAAATTCATATTTCCCTTTACTGTGTTCGTATGATCTGTTATATTTACCGGTTTCAGTGTTCCTTCTGTACTAAGGGTGGCGCTGTTGTGCTCAGACCGCATGGGCGTCACAACCAGAACAAGAGGTCCAGTACTGAAATGTGACCGCTGTCACTGCAGAGGTACTGATCAGTTTGTCTTATCAACACGTTCCAGAAATTATATTATTTACTAATAAATGCAAGCCGCATTTAGACTATGCTGTTTGCTTCTTTACCTCGATGTCATGACTTATGTTTCATAAGAGAGAACGCACTCCCTCGTGTTCTGTTGAGATTAAGTTGTGTTTATGTGTAGATAGATACTGATTTACTGAAGGAAAATCTTATAAAATAATATATTTTTCATGGTGGACATTTAATGTATGTTATTATGAGTTTAGAATGCATTTTACTGAACAAAAATGTTGATGTGCCCCTCAGTGCAAAATGTGCTATTGATATTTTGTTCTTTCTTCAGAAGCCAAAAACTGTATACTATCTTATTTTTTTCTCAAATAGGAGATAGATTGCCTCAAAAAAGCCACAAAAGTCTAAAAATGGATTTATATGGGCTGAAAGACCCCAAACAGAGCATGAGGGTTAATAGTGTTCTCTCATAAATGTCATTCAAAAACTATTGGGACGTCCTGGCCCATCAAGGGAGTCTCGTGTGTTTTTTGTTTCAGCTCAAGATAATTGCCAATGATTGGTCGCTGATGACGTCATTGATGAACAAATAAGCCTGAACCTGGAGCTAAGACTCAAACATCTTGTGTACAGCTATGGCATTTGACACAGTGCTGCCCACATGGCTATAACAGCTCATTTTTATCAGTTCTTTAGTCTTTGGGTCGTTATATTTCTCACAGATTTCTGCTCGTTCTAATTCAGATACAGATAAAGTAGCACAGTAAAGATTACATTAATATATGCATTAGTGAATGAATTCTACCTGGCAGCGTCTCTCTACTAGTAGTGAAGCTGTGGGATTTAGTTAAGAAATATACATGTATGCTAGAACTTTTCAGTTTATTAGCTATTTTTATTTTAAATCACAGAACAGTGTTGACAATACAATTACTGAATGATTCTGTGTGCGCGCGATCAGTGCTTGATGTACGCGCTAATGCTGTATCCTCTGTGTTGTACAGTGATCCGCGCATTAGAGTTAGAATTGCGATTAAGGTACCTTACCTCAGCTTTTAAAAGTGCATTATTCCCGTTCAATTTCAAGCATCCAGTAATTTAATCACACGTCTTGTGGAGCACTTTCGGTGTATGCCTTTATTTGTCATTTACTGTTTTTGTAACTGAGCGTAAATGTGGGAAGTCCTTCAAAGATCTGATCCTTGTGTTGCGCCCGCTATGACCAGCGACTATGCCGCATCAAGCGTACAGATTCTGGCAGAGCATGAACATTCGTGGGTGACCGGAATTTTTTGACAACTTTCGTGCATTCCAACGGGATATATCCGCCCTCGGGGCCCTTCGGAGTGAAAAACATTCATGGCCACCAGATTGAAGGATTCACGGAATTATTGTTTTACATCAGACTATCCATGTGGTGCTAATCAAGTCCATTTGATTTCATGCGCTGACTTTAAATCTGACTAGTCGATGACCGGTGCAACCCCTAATATATATAAAACATGTTCACTGTATATATATATCATATAAATATATATACTGTATATATATTTGGTAATTGAAATAATGGCTTAGCAATTTGTCAAAGCTACCACAGGTTTCAAAGACTATCTTATTTTATTTAGATAGGACCTAGAAAGTCTCCCACACAGGTTTCTATGATAGCCCGAGTTAGTGCTGGGCGGTATGACCAAAACTGTATATCACGGTATTTTTCCAAATGATACCGGTTTCACGGTACATGACAGTATTTTTTTTTTTTCATGCATGACCGGGTGTTAACCATATTTTCTACTGATTGAGTGAGGAAATACTGCAGTATATTGACTTGGAAATCCCTATTTTACTGTCATGATGAGTGCATATTGTCAAAAAAATACCACACTAAAAAGTGACTAAACACGACCCCCTTTTAATACATGTTAACCAGGAATCACTCATTTATAATCGCGGCATCGTCTTATAAAATCAATATGCATCTACACTAAAAAACGGCTATGTGGTTGTTTTGGCTATATTACTTTTTTGTCTCATGCAGCACACTGCCTGCGTCTGAGTAAAAATTAAAAAAAAACAAGTGCCTGTGAATATTAACAACGACATGCCTATTTATAATTCCAAACAATCATAAGCGACAGGTGCTAAGAAACTCTAAAAGGGTCAAAGTTCTAAATCTTGCTGGAGAGAGTCGCGCACCCCAACGAGTGTCTGTGAGACGCGGGAGCTGATGGCAGTGGGCGGTGGATATTTGTGGCGGTCAGTGTGGATATTGTGGATGAGTTCTTCTGTGTCATCACGTTCTATTAGTTCTACATCTTCAGTTTCGGAACTTTCACGCTTAGTAAACACATACAGATGTTCCTTCACCACAGTGCAACAGTGAACGGGAACCCCTTTCAAACAGTGTCACATTCCGAACGTTGTTTAAGTGACATACACCAGTATTGCGGTATTTTAAAAATTCATATCATAACAAAAATAAACACCAGTATTCGGTATATTCTGGTATACCGCCCAGCACTAGCCCAGAGTGTAAAAAAAGTAAATTAGGTACTTGTAATTAAAATAATAATAATATAAATGTCACATATTAAGCTATTAAATCACACTGTGTAGCCTACTATAAAGTCTCAATTATGAGAAATAAAGTTGCTAATATAAAAACTAATATTACAAATTGGAAATGGTATGGTAATGGTAATATAAAGTCACAATTATAATAAATAAAAAAAAAGCGAGTCTGAAACGGCAAATTATGGTCACATTGTGGGAAATAAACTCACAATTATGAAAGAAAAGTTCAAAATGACAATATAAAATCCCTACGTTTGGAAGCGCATGAGGTGAGTAATTGTATTTCATTTCTGGGTAAACTAATAGTTAAGAAATAGGCCAGCAGTTTGTGTGAGAAGCACGCTTCATGCGGGCCGTCCGGCCAAGACTTTTGGACAACAGCCTGGTGCCAAGAAGGGCAGCAAAGAAGCCACTTCTCTCCAAGAAAAACATCAAGGGCATACTGAATTTCTGCAGGAAGTACAAGGATTGGACTGCAGAAGACTGGTGCAAAGTTATTTTTTCTGATGAAGCTCCCTTCTGAAAATCTGAAAATCGATTGTTCGGAGAAGAAAAGGTGAACGCTACCATGAGTCCTGTGTTGTGCCAAAAGTGAAGCGTCCTGAGACCATCCATGTGTGGGGTTTCTTTTCAACCAAGGGAGTGGGCTCTCGCGTAATTCTGCCCAAAAACACTGCCATGAATAAAGAATGGTATCAAAACGTCCTGCAATTGCGACTTCTTCCAACAATCCATGATCAATTTGGTGATGATCCGTGCATTTTCCAGCATGATGGAGCACCATGTCACAAAGCTTGAGTGATAAAGAAGTTGCTCGAAGATCATTACATTGAAATTTTGGATCTGTGGCCAGGCAACTCCATGGATCTAAATCCCATAGAGAACATGTGGTCAGTCCTCAAAATGCGAGTGGACAAGCAGAAGCCCACAAACCATGATCAACTCCGAGAACTAATAAGGCAATAATGGATCGCCATCAGTCAGGATTTGCAGAGGTTATGAGTACAAGGGTCAGCACTGTAAATATTGACTCATTATATTTTTTTGCCAATAAAAGCCTTTAAAACGTATGATATGCTTATCATTGTTTTTTCTTATACCATAGAAACATGTGGAAAAATAATCTACAAATACTGAAGCAAACTTTGCAAAACACAAAATTTATGTCACTGCCAAACTTTTGGCCATGACTGTATGTGGTGACCTCTGAAATACCTAGCTATTATTAAATGTAAGTTTCAAGCCTTTCATTTGTGACATTAATGTGACTATAGTGCCAAAATAGGTGTTAGTGCTAGGCCTAGCCTATACCACTCAACAATAAGCTACCTTTTCAATTGTTTTATTTTTTTATGGCATAATGCACACCTCCTTAAATGTAATCTAAACATTCCAAGTTAATATTCTTCAATATTTTTCATGCCGCAGTTTTAGCCTATTAATCTTGATTTCTCACAACTTATTTTGTTCAAGGTTTTATTTATTTGTTTTTTATTGTATTTTTTTATAGTGTGAGTCAGAGTAAATTGCGATGCGAATAGAGTCTCATGAAAGTGCAGCCTTGTGCAGAGGACCAACGGCCAATGCAAAATTTTTTGTTCAAAAACTTTAGCCTGTAGATTGAAATGAAAGCACCTTAATACAACATAAGGAAATTGTGTAATTTTAATGGTTTTCATAATGACTGGTTAATAACCATAACATGCAGTAAGAGCCTTTGTGTAAATTCAATTTCTTTTTCTTTTCTTTTTTTTAGTTGGATGCGTTTGCTGCTCCTACGACTATCCCACATTTTGAAATAAGGTCCCATATTGTCAAAACTGAGGCCTAAGGGCTATGCAACTACCATATAAGTTTCAAAACATCAATCCACACGAAATGGCCCACTTTGCATAAAGTAGCTGTTCCTTTTCCCGAGCCGTGTTGAACTTCTGTAAAAGGTGACGTCAGAACTACCCAGTCACACCTTATCAGTCCACCACCGCCCAGCACCGCCCACCGTCCCACTCACCTTTTGCCAAACCCCCAGACAACATCTCGTCCTTGCCATTGCTGAGCAACAACAACACGGAAATATGACAAGAAAATCTGTTCAGTCGATGGATGTCAGGAAACTACATAATTTCACAGGCTTCCGAACTAGGGTTGGTCGGTTGGGCCGAATAGACCCTATCCATCGTCCATCGCCGAGGGCGGAAGAACTTCACAATGTGAGCCGGCTATGAGCTAAACGTGTATGCTACTTGATGCTGACAGTGTTTCAGTAGTAACAATAGTTACGTAATTACTGCATTCCGGTTTAAATCTATACTAATTTAATTACATTCTGAACATGCCTTTTTTAAGCGCATTGTGAGAGGGGTTGTTGTTTTGTATCCTGTCGTCACCGATTCGGTGTCTGAGTCCGCTCAAACATGTAAGGCCGGAAAACATTTCCCTCAGCAGTGGCCATCATTACAGGTGTTTCTATTTACAGGTGTTTCTATTTTTCTATTTGTCATAGCAGGCTACATGCATACATATGTTACCTGTGGTTGACCTGGCCGTGTGTCACTCAGAAAACACAGGCATGTCAGAACAAGGCTCATGATATTATTAACAGTCCACCATCGCCTGTTGCTTAGCTGAGCTCCTGAGAAAGGAGCTGTTAAAATTTATTTAGATGTTTTTTGGTACTTATACCGCAAATATATATTCTTAAGGACATCAAAACCTAAAATAAAACTCCAGAAAGGTGTATAATATGCAACCTTTAACCCTCACTGTAAATTTTCTTATGATTTTTAAGGATGTTATAATGTTATATTATAATGTTATTGTTGTTTTATTTCGTTATTTGATATCCGTTTACAAAATAAAATATCATAATTTCAATCAGTTTGCAAACTTTCCCTTTGCGCCACCTGGTGGTTTCGTGAACAACTTCAACACGCGACTGACTTGCAGTTAACGCCGTGGCCCTACGGCAGCTGTCATTTTGGTTGTCCACCTACTGTATGTCCAAATCCAGCTGTCTGTCACTGATTTCAAAAAGTACACAAAGTAAAAGGTATGTCAGTGTAGTGAGGACCATGAAATATTATTGAAAATAGTGATAGCATGCACTCTCTGCATGCAACTGTTGAAATAGAGTTAATTCTACAAAGTCAATGGCCAAGAGCCCGACAAAAAGGAACATTAATTACCATAATGGTAACAACCTTTGTACATGTAGCATATGAAAGAAATAAAGCCAAACTGGTTTGCAATAAGTGAATATGGTTGTTTAATATGGTTGTTTAATCATCATCTGGTGAGATATTGATTTAATCTAAGTCTGTGTTGCTGTAAGTAGTTGATGTGTTTCTGCTCACCTCTTCACTTTGTTCTGTTCTTGTTGTTCCTCTTATTCTCAGTGATTCTGCTTGTTAATAGTAGGTGTCATCACTAATGCTCAGTCATCACTTGTAGAGTGAATCTACTTTATTTTACTAACTACAACACTGCTTCAGTGTTACTTTTACTCTCTATCGATCAGGACCATGTTGAAACTGAGCAGTGTTTGTTTAACACTGGGGATTTTACTGTGCAAACATGTAACCAGCAACTTGTGTTTTTCTTTATTAAATAATTTATAAAAATTAATTTGGAAAAGTGTTCTTTAACTATAAACAAACCAATTTCAAAAGAAACATGATATGTAACACATACACAAGTTTTGTTGTGGCCTTGCTGGGATTATGCCAGCACCCAAAAGACAACAAATATTAGTCCACCACCACACCAGCATCCCAGCATCCCAAGCTGGTCCCAGCATGCAAAACATACCTTACGCTGGTCCACCAGCACACATGCTTACCGTGCTGGGGACCAGAAAACCAGCAACCAGCATCCCATGCTGGGATCCAGCAAACCAGAAACCAGCATCCCATGCTGGGGACCAGCAAACCAGCAACCAGCATCCCATGCTGGTGTAACCCACTCAAATAATTGAGTTGATGGATTGATGGAATATTTCTGTCAATATTTCTGATAATTTTTTTCATGTATGTATTTTATTTTTCTTGCTTAATGCATAACACGTAAAGTAAATTTATTTTTTGTATACTTGTATTTAATTTTGTTGCGAAACTATTAAACAAGTGCGTCGATGGTTGCTGACGTCACTTGTGCGCCAGCTCGTGGTGAGAGAGATGAGAGCTGCATTTCGGCTGTCGCTTAATCTTATCCATCCTCGCCATTACTTCTTGAAATATATGCCTGAACTGTTTAATTGCATTAGGTAAGTCACAATCATTCTTATTTTCCGCATATTTGTTATGCATATTAGGTTGTTCATGTAAGATTATGTGGATGATTAATTATGTTTGTGAAGCGGACGAAGTGCACAAAAGGACAAATGTAAATAGTTTTTGTTATATTAGTAGAATTGTTAAACATGTTTATACAATATTTTTTGCGGAAATAATGTTGTACGTTTAAGTGATCAATGTTATGTGAAGTTAATGAAGTTTTGGCTGACGTCACTTGCACGCCAGCTCGTGGTGAGAGAGATGCGAGCCGCATTTCGGCTGTCACTTAATCTTATCCATCCTCGCTATTTCTTCTTTAAATATATGCCTGAACTGTTTCATTGCATTAGTGATTGGAGCATGCCGTGTGTGCTTGATGAGATCAGACTGTTTCATCGCAACGTGGTTGTTTTGGATTCGCGCCAGGAGGGGAGAAACGAGTTGGATTTCACTACGAATGGATTGTGCAATCAGAGGGCTCGTTCGTAAGGAAGGAAAAGTTTCTTCATCTTCATTCCGGCAAGGATTCTGTAGGCACTCATACACACACATTGACTGAACTGAGCCAAAAAACATTCCTACTTCAGGACTTTGGTATTCATCCACATTTTGTTGTTGCCATATTATTTTTTTTCTCTTCTTTTTCTTTCTTCAGTTGTAATTGTTGACCGACAGTTTTACTGGTCAAGGGGTGAACTGTAATCAACTAAAGATTTTTTTGTTTGTTTTGAATATGTGAAAAGGTTTTCAAGCATACTGCAGTGCAGTATAAGAAAAAAAAGACATTGAACACAAAAAGTGCACGTTAAAACTGATTTATGTGTATGTGCCTGTTAGTGATTAAATTTAGATCTGAATTGTATCAAGTGCAGACAAATTTCATAAACACAATTTTTTTTATTATGTGTTTAGTGTGAGATACCGAACCCGAGACTCTACTGTAAATACTGTAATAGAAATGTATACATATTTGGTGAGCTTAGACCCAGTAGATATTTTTCCTCCTTTTCATTAATATAAATCCGACGTGCGGGTTACAGAATAAAGAGAAATATTTGGCTCCCAACGTGGGGCTGCACGTGTGATCAATTTTGATCCTAACTGCTTTGAACAATTTTTTATTACCGATACATTTATTGTGTTTTATTTCCTCTTTTCTTTTCACAATGCATCTGTGCAAGCAACATAATTTTGATCCTGAGAGGTCCGTAATACTTACTAAGGTAGATTCAAACACTATTCTCACAGATGTGAGGAGATTCTTTGACCATCTTGATGAGGTGAAGAAAATAGAGTGGTTAGGTGACAGATCCTCAGGGGGGCTTCTTTGTGAATTTCAGGAGGTTACCACCCCATTAATTGCTGAAGAAGAATATTTGAAAGCTGACTGCCAAAATGTATGGGGTGTTGTACCACTAGATGGTAGACAGATAAAATATGTGCGACGTGAATCTAGCGCTCCAACACCAATACCGAGAGACACAGTTCAGACTTTGGATGATATGGCGGATCAGCTGATGGCGCAAATAGAAAATTTAGCCCAACTACATTGTGTAAATGTAAATGATCTTAGGTGGTGACTAAGCTTGCACACAAGGTTGGCAGGAGCCCTATAACTTCAAACCCTGCTTCAAGAACATTTTGTGATGCAAGGCCTCGAGTGATGCCGACTGTAGCTGCAAATTCAGCATCAAAAGTCTCGTTTGCAATCCAAGATGATGCATCCCCTATGGAAGGAAGCTTGATGCACGAAACTCCAGTCACTTTCACCATACCACAAGAGGTGCAGCGATTAGTGGTGGAACACGTGGTGAAACATGACCCCGAATATCAGGCACAAGTCCCCTCAACCCCAAAATTGAGAATGTTTTCTGGACATTACCCTAAGCCACATGGGGAAGTCGATTTCACCATGTGGCAATTATATGCAAGGCAATTACTCTCAGACACTTCTCTGACAAAGAGGCATAAGAGAAGACACATCTTGGATAGCCTTCTCCCTCCTGCTCTTAATGTTGCTCTTGGAGCAGGTATAAATGCACCACCAGAAGTGTATGCGCTGGAGCTTGAAAAGGCGTATGGTAGTGTCACTGGTGGAGATGAGCTGTACATTCAGTTTATAGAGACACATCAGAACGGGGTGAGAATCCCTCTGATTATTTGAGATGACTTCACTCCCTTCTTTTCAACCACCTCCTGCATTAGAGAATGGTTGGCAAACATTCTGACACTCTACTTCTCAAACAGTTCATCAGAGGGTGCTGGGATGAAGTCCTGATAACCCAGTTGCGTCTTAAAGATTTGTTAACAGATGCATCACAATCTGAATTGAGCTATTCTAGCTTGCTTTTCAAACTGAGGTCTTACGAGTATGAAAAGCAGCTTAAGGAGAAACGTATGAATCGCCACTTATGTACACCTCCCACTAGAGCTCAGAGCCAATTGCATGTTACTGTCAACCAGAGATGCACAACAAACCCTGAATAGGTCCAAGACAATATTGCGTTGACAAGACGCATAAAAGAGCTTGAAGCTGAGGTGGCTAAAGTTAAAGCACAGAAGCCAGCCTCAGTTAATAAACAGGCGTATGATCAACTCTAGGCCAGTGGGGCTAAGAAGAAAAGAGGCAAAGAAGGGAAACCATCACACCCTGTGCCTCAAAATCAACCTAAGACACCACCTTTTGGAGGGTTCTGCCACCACTCTGGTGAGGACTCTCATTATTTGCAACATTGCACTAGCCCTGTGAATGCAGCCTTGGTGCAGCAAAAGTTAGTGCAGAGGCATGAGCAGAGGAGTTCTCCCACCAAAGTGACGACGCCCACCAAGCAGTACTTACGCCATAGGAGCATTACCTCTATGGGGGACCTCATTCGGGTTGAAGGAGCAGCGGGACAAATAGTTCCCTACATTGGGTACATCGAAATATTGTAGATGTACATTTTCCTAAGTCTGCTTGTGGAACAGATGCAGTTGTTGCTGCACTAGCGTTGGTCTGCCCTGATCAGGCCTACAATGCTCGGTTACCCTTACTAGTGGGTACAAATGTACTCCGCCATCTTGTTCAAGATTATAGGCTGCTGCAGGGAAATGATTATCTACAGTATCAGTGCCAACTGGATGGCTGCTTATTGCTTGTGTGACAGTACTTCGACACTTTGTAAACGGGCACAGCACACTACCCCAGTTAGACTGTCGGGCAGGAAGTCTGTAACTATCAGTAAAGGGGAAAAGTGTGAGGTGTGTATCGAGTGAAAGATTGTGGCATGAATAAAACTATGATTATTGACGAGCCCTTGATGCATCACATTCCTGGTGGTTTAGTTGTGGAGTGTAAATTGATACAAGCAGAGCTCTGTGCACGGAATAAAATCAAGATAGTCATCCAAAATGTTTCAGATCACAGTGTGACCCTACAGTGTTCAGTGGTGGACTGGACTGTGCCTCTTTTTGATGATACTGGCACTTCACAAGCCACCACATGCCTGATGGCAAACCTTTTGTTTAAGACAGAGGATCCTGTGACTGGACTTTTGGTGACTCTCCTATTTCTGGGGAGTTCAAAGCTCACATAATTGAAAGAATAAACTGGGAAGTGTCAAGTGCGTTCGTCAGACATGATCTTGATGTGGGACATGTGTCAGGTGTAGCACATCAGATAGAGCTGATTGACCACATCCCTTTTAAAGAGCATACCCGTCGGGTCTCACAAGCTGATTTGGAAGATTTGAGCAAACATCTGTTAGATTTGCTAGTGAGATCATTGAGGAATCTAACAGTCCTTACGCTTCCCCAGTTGTACCGGTGATGAAGAAAAATGGAGATTTAAGAATTGTGGTCGATTATCGTAAACTCTATAAACTGACTAAGAGACACATATCCTCTCCCAAGGATTGAGGAGACGTTTACTTGGTTGTCAAGTGGTTTTCGGTCCTAGATTTAAAAAGTGGATACTATCAGTTGGAGGTAGAAGAAAGTGACCGTCCCAAAACAGCATTCACTACGCCATTTGGAAACTGGCAATTTCAACGTTTACACCAAGGACTGACAAATTCTCCTGCAACGTTTCAAAGAACCATGGAGAAAGTCATGGCACGTTTGAATTTGCAGGAAGTCATAGCTTTTCTTGATGACTTAATTTTTTCTGACACACTTGAACAGCATGAGGATAGGATCATGAAGGTTCTCCAACGGATTTCTGCTTTTGGACTGAAGTTGGCACCTTCCAAGTGTAGATTTTTTTCAAACTTCTGTCAAATATCTAGGGCATGTTATTTCTGCCCAAGGTATACACCCCGATCCAGACAATATTTCTGCCATAAAGGAATGGCCCATTCCGAAGGCTGTCAGGGATGTGAGGGGATTCCTATGTTTTGCCGGATACTATAGGCGTTTTGTCGAGGGCTATTCGCCCATATCTTGTGATTTGCATACTCTACAGCAGTGTGAGGAGGGAGACTCGCTGGAAGGCAGGGTTATCCTGAATGTGGCTGTGGAGATGTTACTTTGCGATGAAGATGTAGTTCCTGATGATTTGATAGATCCTGAAGTCTTGCCTGGGCAGACTGCTCTACCTAGTATGACTCCAGTTGATTGGTACAAGCTACAAAGAGAGGATGTAGCCATCGGAAGGTTAATTAGTCTTGTGGAGTCTGGGGAAATTTTTATTCATGCAGATAGACTCAATGAGTCGAAAGAAGTGAGTCTAATGCTGAGTGAAAGACCCAGATTAAGTTTACTAGATGGTGTGCTGTACTGTATGGTATCCGATCAGTATGGACAAAAATATGGGCAGTTGGTCGTTCCCCCGAGCTTCAGAGACAGAGCTCTTGAAGGAGCTCATGATGAAACTGGGTATATGGGTTATGAAAGAACTTTGGAGCTTGCACGAGCCAGGTTTTATTGGCCTAAAATGGCAGAATATGTGGAGCTAAAGTGCAGAACTTGTGAGCGATGCATTAAGAGAAAGGCCCGTGCTCAAAGGGCTGCAGAGCTAGTGAACATCAAAGCTTATGCTCCCTTGGAGCTAGTCTGCATTGACTATTTCACAAAGTACCCGTGGGCATTTCCTACAAAGGACCAAACGGCCAAGACTGTGGCTTCTTTGTTGTGGGAGAACCTGGTTTGACATTTTGGTTTCCCAAAAATAATACATTGTGATCAGCGGGCCAATTTTGAGTCTGAGCCCGTGAAGTAAGCCTCTGAACGTCCTACTCCAAGGCAAATTTTCCACTAGACGGTTATCACCATCTTATCATGTTAAGGGTAAAGCACAGTCGAAATGAGCTTACAACTGCACCTGTTCTGGGTTTTGCAGATTGGAAGTTACCCATATTCTTCACATTGACGCCAGTGTCAATGGCCTTGGTGCCGCTTTATATCAGGTTCAAGATGGAAAGGCTAGAGTGATCGCCTATGCCAGTCGCGGCCTGTCGAAAAGTGAGAAAAACTACCCTGTGCACAAGTTAGAATATTTAGCCCTTAAATGGGCTGTGTGCGAAAAATTTCACGATTTTCTGTACGGCACAAAGTTTACCGTGCTAACTGACAACAACACTTTAGTGTATCTGCTTACGACGGCTAAGTTGGATGCGGCTGGCCATAGGTGGCTCGCAGCTTTGTCAATGTACGATCTTGATATTAAGTACAGAGTGGGCAAAACTACTGTAGATGCGAACAGGCTATCTCGACGTCCTCAAGAACCACTTACTGACGACGCAGAGACCATCCAGATAGATGAACGAATTGCAAGTTTGTTGAGCAAAGCAAAATGTGCATCTACTGAGTTTGAAAAGTTTGGTCAGGGAGAGATCAAAGCTGTGTGTTTGTGACACTCTGTATCTTGTGATTTGCATACTCTACAGCAGTGTGAGGAGGGAGACTCGCTGGAAGGCAGGGTTATCCTGAATGTGGCTGTGGAGATGTTACTTTGCGATGAAGATGTAGTTCCTGATGATTTGATAGATCCTGAAGTCTTGCCTGGGCAGACTGCTCTACCTAGTATGACTCCAGCTGATTGGTACAAGCTACAAAGAGAGGATGTAGCCATCGGAAGGGTAATTAGTCTTGTGGAGTCTGGGGAAATTTTAATTCATGCAGATAGACTCAATGAGTCGAAAGAAGTGAGTTTAATGCTGAGGGAAAGACCCAGATTAAGTTTACTAGATGGTGTGCTGTACTGTATGGTATCCGATCAGTATGGACAAAAATATGGGCAGTTGGTCGTTACCCCGAGCTTCAGAGACAGAGCTCTTGAAGGAGTTCATGATGAAACTGGGTATATGGGTTATGAAAGAACTTTGGAGCTTGCACGAGCCAGGTTTTATTGGCCTAAAATGGCAGAATATGTGGAGCTAAAGTGCAGAACTTGTGAGCGATGCATTAAGAGAAAGGCCCGTGCTCAAAGGGCTGCAGAGCTAGTGAACATCAAAGCTTATGCTCCCTTGGAGCTAGTCTGCATTGACTATTTCACAAAGTACCCGTGGGCATTTCCTACAAAGGACCAAACGGCCAAGACTGTGGCTTCTTTGTTGTGGGAGAACCTGGTTTACCATTTTGGTTTCCTAAAAATAATACATTGTGATCAGCGGGCCAATTTTGAGTCTGAGCCCGTGAAGGAGTTGTGTACAATAGCTGGAGTAAAATCCTGCACTACACCTTATCACCCATGGGGAAACCCAGTAGAAAGGTTTAACCGAACTCTTCTTGATCTACTGGGAACCCTGAATGATAAGAAAAGGGAACATTGGAGAAAATATGTCTATCCCCTAGTGAACACATATAATTGTACTAGGAATGACGTGACTGGTGAGTCTCCTTTTCTTTTAATGTGCGGACGCCAACCTCATCTTCCAATTGACCTTTGCTTTGGGATCAACCCAAAGGGGTATAATTCCAAAACTCACACTCATTATGTCAATGAGCTGAAGCGAAGCTTGAGGTACGCCTACCAACTGGCTGTTCAAAATGCTGAAAATAGGCAATTGATGAATAAGGCCAGATGGGATAAGAAAGTTACAGCTGCTTTGGTTGACGTTGGCGATCATGCCCTAGTAAAGAACGTCAACATTCAAAGAAAACACAAGATCGGAGATCGCTGGGAATCCACTCTATATGTGGAGACAAAACAGCCAAATACAGAGATTCCTGTTTACGTCGTTCGGCCTGAGAATGGTGATGGCCCTGAGCGTATCCTGCGCAGAGATCTTTTGCTCCCATGTGGGTTTCTTCCAGCTAGTCCATCTGAGGATGATGAAGTTCCCACAGTTGCAGAGACACGTCCACACAGAGTGCGTAAAAGTGACTTAGAAGAAGATCGTTGTGGTGAAATTGTGGAAGCTGAGAGTCCACATATGTCTCTGAATCCTCATGGCTCAGACTTTCAGTTGGGGACAGCATCGCAAGACGTCCCTGATTCCTTCTTGAGTCACAGTGTGTCAAACAAGCACAAGCTTTAAATTAACCCAGGTGACTCGCTAAAAGATGAACTTGTTGAGAGCGAGATTGAAGAGGGTTGTTCTTTAGCGGAGGAAGGTGCTGATGAGTCAGTACAACATGAGTTGAGTGCTGAAGAGAGACATGATTCTCTTGTTGGGCTGGGAAGATCCCAAAGAGAAAAGAGACTCCCAAGGAAATTGAAGGACTATGTTGGTTATTCCTGCTTCCTGTCTGACGTGCTGCTGGTTTGTGATTGTAGCTCTGTGTAGCCTCGCATTTCTGTAGAATCTCTATCTATACTATCACTCTCTGTTGTTTAAAGTGATAAAATATAACTTCATTCCCACCATATTTTTGATATTATCTTTCAACCTAATCTGATTAATTTGATCGTTCACTTTTATTCTAAAACCGTGAGTGCAGCGCACCTGCAACGCGTTAGCATTCGTTAGCCGGTTAGCTTGTCATTAGTGTTTCCGTTTGCGCCTATTGCTCGCTCTGTTTTTTCACAAGTTCATCAAACAACTGTGGTAAGTTAGAATCATTCATTAATCACAGTGAGTAATGGCTTCTTCTCATGCTATTGTTGTTTGCACCGGCTGCCACATGTATAGTTTATCTCTCTCTGTCGGCAACGAGGGATTCACATGTGATAAATGCAGGGAAATAGTTAGGGTGACAGAGAAGATTTCAGAATTAGAGACACGCATCCAAACTTTAATTGAGGACAGTAAGAATGTGAGCGCTTTAGATACGGCTTTGGATGCGACTAGCTCAGGGAGTCCTGTACATTGTTCGGTTCCGGTTACAATGCCTCTGCAGCAGGGCAACTGGGTGACTGTGAGGCAGCATATTCGCCGGTCAAAACACCGCTCTACCGTTCCGATCAAAACATTAAACAGGTTCTCCCCACTCAGTGACGCACCCACTGAGAAACCTGATCAAAGTGCTCTAGCAACCCTCTACATTGCGAGTAAATCACTCGCATATGCGACTAAATCTTACTCTGGGTGACTAAATGATGTCTAATATTAGCCACTGGCTAATACGTTCTCAGATTTTCCTCGCCAGTGTGAGTAGGAGGCTAAGTATAAGTTTAGGCACCGAATATTTCACTCGCCGACACTCCTTGCTGAGCTCATCAGAAGTTTCACTCTCCGCCAAGCGATCTTGCCTGTTGTTCAGTCATCTGATGGATTGCCAACGCACCTGCATTTTACGTACCGTAAACTCGTGTGAAGGCGCACGACTCGCCGTCGCTTTGTTTCACACACACGCAGCGAGAGAGGGAGAGAGAGAATGGACGCGCTACATGTAAACGATATTCTTAGTTGTATTTTGCTGTCAAATTAACGGAGTTCCCTTGGAATTCTTCCGCTTTTAAGAACTACCGCTTTCTCCGGTAGTGGGCGGAACTAATGCGCAAACGGCAATCTCATTGGCTGGCGCTCACCTATTATCGTCCCTGTTTTTGATTTCAGCGAATCAGTTCGAGTGAACGCACACAACCTGATTAATATTCTTGAATCCAGTAGCTCATTAATCCTTAGGGCGTTTTATATTGTTCTGATTAGTAGAATTCGTATCATTATTATCTAATCAATATTTTTGTAAGTTTTTCCCCAATTTAATTTTTTTTTTACAGAAACACTGAATGACCAAAAAAAGCACCACCATCAGTCTGAAGTTCAGTTAAAATTACTAATATGCTATCAAGTTTTAATTCTAATCACTAGTTCTATCATTAAATAGTGATTATCATAATATAAATGCTTGACTGAGCGATGTTAGAGTGTACTTTCGACATAATTTGATTAAACTGCCATTTTTACAAACAATATATTTATATATATATATATAGTGGTGTGAAAAATTGTTGGCCCCCATCCTGATTTCTTATTTTTTGCATGTTTGTCACACTTTAATGTTTCAGATCATCAAAAAATTTTAATATTACACAAAGATAATGCAAGTCAATACAAAATGCAGTTTTTAAATGATGATTTCTTTTATTGAGGGAAAAAAGCTGTCCAAACCTACGTGGCACTACGTGAAAAATGTATTGCCCCCTCCTGTTAAATTATGAAAGAATTGCAATTAACCACATTATTTTAAAATTCACTAGCCACACCCAGGCCTGATTACTGCCAGACCTGTTGAATCAAGAAATCACTTAAATAGAACCTGTCTGACAAAGTGAAGCATGCTTAAAGAGCAACACATTATGCCGCGATCTAGAGAAATTCAAGAGCAGATGAGAATCAAAACAGTTGACTTTTATCAGTCTGGAAAGGATTATAAAGCTGTTTCTAAGGCTTTGGGACTCCAGTGAACCATGGTCAGAGCCATTATCCACAAATGGAGAAAACTTGGAACAGTGGTGAACCTTCCCAGGAGTGGCCTGCCTACCAAAATTACTCCAAGAGTGCAACGATGACTCATCCAGGAGGTCGTAAAAGAACCCAGAACAACATTTAAAGAACTGCAGGCCTCACTTTCCTTAGTTAAGGTCAGTGTTCATGATTCAATAAGAAAGAGACTGGGCAAAAACTGCATCCATGGGAGAGTTTCAAGGCAAAAGCCACTGCTGACCAAAGAGAACACAAAGTCTCGTCTCTCATTTGCCAAAAAATATATTTTGTTTATCCCCAAGACTTTTGGGCAAATGTTCTGTGGACTGATGAGACAAACGTTTAACTTTTTGGAAGGTGTGTGTCCCGATACATCTGGCGTAAAACCAACACAGCATTTCATAAAAAGAACATCATACCAACAGTCAAACATGGTGGTGGTAGTGTGATGATCTGGGGCTGCTTTGCAGTTTCAGGACCTGGACAACTTGCCATAATTGACGGAACCATGAATTCTGCACTCTATCAGAAAATCCTGAAGGAGAATGTCCGGCCATCAGTTTGTGACCTCAATCTCAAGCGCACTGGGTTTATGCAGCAGGAAAATGATCCAAAACACACCAGCAATTCCACCTTTGAATGGCTCAAGAAAAAATAAATTAAGGTTTTGGAGTGGCCAAATCAAGTCCGGACTTAAATCCGATTGAGATGCTTAAACAGTCCATTCATGCTCGAAAACCCCCCAATGTGGCTGAATTAAAACAATTCAGCAAAGAAAAGTGGGCCAAAATTCCTCCACAGCGATGTTAAAATACTCCTTGCAAGTTATCGCAAATGCTTGATTGTAGTTGTTGCTGCAAAGGGTGGCACAAACAGTTATTAGATTTAGGGGGCAATTACTTTTTCACGTAGGGCCAGGCAGGTTTGGACTGCTTTTTTCCCTTAATAAATGAAATCCTTATTTAAAAACTGCATTTTGTATTTACTTGCAATATCTTTGTGTAATATTACAATTTGTTTGATGATCTGAATCTTTTCAGTGTGACAAATATTTAAAAAAATTAAAAAACAGGAAGGGGGCCAACACTTTTTCACACCACCATATATATTTATCAGTCTGGAGAGTGTAAACAAAAATGTACTAGCCAATGGCGATTCAATTGCCAAGGTGTTCGTAGAGGGCTGTCTAGTTATTGGTGATTCTATTGAATGGAATGTGAAAATAGAGACACCAGCCACCATGGTCCAATGTTTACCGGGAGCCAGAGCCCCTGACATCTTGCAAATTTAAAAGTGCTGGCTAATGCTAAACGTAAATACATGCCCACAGAATAACATAGGTTTCATAGACAATTGGACGAGTTTTTGGGGCAGACCTGACCTGTTGAAAAGAGATGGTCTTCATCCCTCCATAGTCTTAGAGTTTCTACTTGACTAACTGGGGCCCAGGTCAGGAAGCAGACAGACTGGCTAAACCGACCGTCTGCTAGCCGCTTCATGTCACAGAAATCAGTTAATTCTCAGCACACAGAAACTCTTTCACCTAGATGTCACACTATAGAGACTGTGTCTGTTGCCGAACTAGAAAATACAAAAAACGTAACATTTTAATTTATGTTCAACAAATAAAAAGCAGATGTAATACGGATAAACAAATGATAAAGCTTGGCTTATTGAATATCAGGTCCCTTTCTACGAAAGCACTTTTTGTAAATGATATGATCACTGATCATAACCTATATGTGCTCTGTTCAACAGAAACCTGGCTAAAACCTGATGATTACATTATTTTAAATGAGTCTACTCCCCAAGTTTACTGTTATAAACATGAGCCACGTCCAAAAGGTAAAGGGGGAGGTGTTGCTTCAATTTATAACAATGTTTTGAGTATTTCTCAGAGGGCGGGCTTCAAATATAACTCATTTGAAGTAATGGTGCTACATATAACATTACCCAGAGAAACAAGTGTAAATGATAAATCCCCTGTGATGTTTGTACTGGCTACTGTATACAGGGCACCATACAGACTTTATTAAAGAATTTGCTGATTTTATATCCGAGTTAGTGCTGGCTGCAGATAAAGTTTTAATTGTTGGTGATTTTAATATCCATGTTGATAATGAAAAAGATGCATTGGGATCAGCATTCATAGACATTCTGAACTCTATTGGGGTTAGACAACATGTGTCAGGACCTACTCATTGTCGAAATCATACTCTAGATTTAATACTGTCACATGGAATTGATGTTAACAGTGTTGAAATTCTGCAGCAAAGCGATGATATCTCAGATCATTATTTAGTCTTGTGCAAACTTCATATAGCAAAAACTGTAAATTCTACTCCTTGTTAAAAGTATGTAGAACCATCACTTCTACCACAAAAGACTGCTTTGTAAGTAATCTTCCTGATTTATCCCAATTCCTTACCATATCCAAAACATCAGAACAACTTGCTGATGTAACAGATACTATGGACTCTCTCTTTTCTAGCATTTTAGATACCGTTGCTCCTTTACGCTTAAGGAAGATTAAGGAAAACCGTCTGACACCATGGTATAATAAGCACACTCGCACCCTAAACAGAGCAGCCCAGAAAATTGAGCGCAGCTCGAAGAAAACAAAACTAGAGGTATTTCACATTGCTTGGCAGGAAAGTACCCTATCCAACAGAAAAGCATTAAAAACTGCTAGATCTGATTACTTTTAGTCTCTTTTTAGAAGAAAACAAACATAACCCCAGGTATTTTTATCAAATACATTGGCTAAATCAGTGAAAAAAGGGACGTGACATGTGGCCAAGTATGGTGACCTATACTTGGAATTAGTGCTCTGCATTTAACCCATCCAAAGTGCACACACACACAGCAGTGAACACACATACACCATGAACACACACCCGGAGCAGTGGGCAGCCATTTTTTTGCTGCGGCGCCCAGTGAGCAGTTGGGGGTTCGGTGCCTTGCTCAAGGGCACCTCACCTCAGTCGTGGTATTGAAGGTGGAGAGAGCATTGTACATTCACTCCCACCACCTACAATCCCTGCCGGTACTAGACTCAAACCCACAACCTTTGGGTTAACGAGTCCGACTCTCTAACCATTAGGCCACGACTTCCCTCTTCAATGAATATTTTTCCTTACTGAAAATAAAAGCCTCAACAAGTGTTTGACATTTCCCAACAGCACAGCAGTAATGACTTTACTATTAGAGATAAAATTGTAACCATGCAGCCGTCAGCTACAGTATCACATCAGATAGTGTGCTCTAGATCACCTGAGGAACAACTCCACTCATTCTCTACTATAGGAGAAAAAGAATTGTATAAACTTGTTAAATCATCTAAACCAACAACTTGTATGTTAGACCCTATTCCATCTAAACAGAAGTCATAGATCCTCTTCTGAATAATATTAATTCATCAATGTCATTAGGATATGTCCCAAAAACCAAACTGGCTGTTATTAAGCCTCTCATCAAAAAAACACAACTTGACCCAAATAACTAGTTAATTACAGACCGATCTCGAATCTCCCTTTTCTGTCCAAGATACTAGAAAAGTATCCTCACAATTATATTCCTTCTTAGAGAAAAATGGTATCTGTGAGGATTTCCAGTCAGGATCTAGACCGTATCATAGTACTGAGACTGCTCTAATTAGAGTAATGTTTCTCTAAAATATTATAAGAAGTAGTCCCTACCCGGGACTAAACGTCATTTTGATTGATGGCTTTGACCTTTTGACCTCAATCATATTCATAAGTGACCTCCCAGTCAACAATTTGATCTCACAATGATGTCACCATGAGCTCACATGATTCTCATGGTGTGGTCACAATGTGTGTGTCACAGTGAGCTAAAAGTGTAACCACACAGCGCACTCACTGTGTGCTCATACTATGTTCCCAATGTGAGGTCACTGCACACTCACTGTGCGCTCATACTGTGGTCACAATGTGAGGTCACTGCACACTCACTGTGCGCTCATACTGTGGTCACAATGTGAGGTCACTGCACACTCACTTTGTGCTCATACTGTGGTCACAATGTGAGGTTACTGCACACTCACTGTGCGCTCATACTGTGGTCACAATGTGAGGTCACTGCACACTCACTGTGCGCTCATACGATGGTCACAATGTGAGGTCACTGCACACTCACTGTGCTCATACGATGGTCGCAATGTGAGGTCACTGCACACTCACTGTGCTCATACGATGAGCTCACCATGTGAGACCATTGTCATATCATTGTGTTAAACTCATTCTGTTAACTGTGATCTAAAAATTCTCTACTATTGGTCAGTAATATCACAAACATGTAGAATTTCATCTTTTATTTCCTTCAAAGTATTTCTACAATTCGGTTTCCTTGTTCATTTTGATTTATTTTCAGTTTGGTGTTGGCATTTGACAGACATTTCAATTTAACAGACACATTCTGCTTCTGGTGTTGTTTTGATGACTCCTTTTTGATTCTTAACTTCGATTTCTTTGTCCCCTTGGAAAGACTTGACACATCCTGAAACACAGAGAACAATATGTCATTGCAATCAGTTACTAACAACCTAACATGTGAAAATAACTGTTAAACAAAATATCAAACAAATCATGCATCCATGCTTCCATGCTTCTACAAAACATGCTTGTATAGTTACTGAAATTTGATCCCGAGGTAGTAATGTAGTCTAGTAATGATCTGATTTGGGAAGTATAACAAATCATAAATACTGATATGCAACCTAAAGCCAGGGACACACTTAACGTCTAACTGAATCATTCTAAGACTGAACTGAAAACACTTATGATTTTAAATGCTGACTGTAAACACCAACTGAACGCAAATGGCTCGGACACATTTGGGTGTGATCAGTTTTAAGTATCAAATTACATTCATAATCAGCCTTACAGTTCTGTAGTGTGTTCCTGGCTTAGCTAATTAACTAATTAACTTAACTAATCTCAGCTGGCAAGATGGCTGGTTCACATGTACCTGGCTAACACATGTACCTGCCTAATTTGCTAACATGGGGCCAGGCCACAGTGCATATTGATATTATAATATCATATTAGTATATGTGAATAGCAATTAAAGAGACCACTCACCATTTCTCCAGTGTAACAATTCCACAGTCAACAGTCCCTAACACAAATGTACATCACAATAGTGAGGGTTGTCTTCTTCTTCGTTGGATTTTTCGGCAGTTGGCATCCATAGTGTTGCATTACTGCCATCTGCTGTCTCACTTTAACTTACTATATCTTAATTAAATTCATCTTTCCAGTCCAGTCCTCCTTAGAAAATAAAACAAATATCTCCGTCCTTGGTATTTTTAACATTAAACTCTACTATACCTATTTCCCGTAGCTGATTCTTGAATAGTGATGTTTGATTATTCTTCTTCTGTTTTATGGTGGGTAGCACCAGCGTTAAGGTGCATTATCGCCACCTTCAGTGTTGGAGCGTGGACCAAAGTTTACTCATTTCATAAAAGAAACCCGTTATTCTCTTTATCAGTTCTGTACTTTTGAGATAAATAAGCTCTCTAATCCATAAGTGATTATACTTTTTTTTTTTTAGCTTTATTCCTTCCACTCCCACCTTTCTAAGTTCATTGTTTCTTTTTCATTAAAATGCTTTTGACAAACACATAGTATTTTGATTCAAGGGCATTGTGAAAGATACATAGCACTATCAGGTGCAAGTGGGGCAGCTATAAAAAGTTTTGGGGTCCTGAACATTCTGCAGTGAGCAAGAAAGAGAGATGTGCTATGTTTGTGCTCTGTTTTGTTTATTAAAGATGAACCTGATCTTCATTTCATTACGTTTGTCTATAGTCTCAACATGTGACCAACCCTTGAACTTGATAAAATTTTGATATCCTCACTACTCCTACTTCTCGCTGTATTTTATAAAGATGATGTCCTGTGTTTCCCGTATCCCGTTTTTGTTGCCACTCCTTAATGATATATGCTTAATTATTGCTTTTGCTTCAAATTTGATGTTCGATTTCTGAACAAATTGTTCTTTGAGCCAGTTCATAGGAAGTAACCAAACTGAATTGAACTTTAGTTCCTGTCAGGTAAAACAAGATGGATTCAAATGCGAAGTTAGATGGTAATTTATTACACGTGAACAAAACAAGCAAAGTCACAGCAAACAGGTGGTCGTGGATGCAGTGATGACAGGCCTCCTCGGTAACGCTAGGCTGCAGTGAGTAAGAGGCACAAATCCTCAACCAATGAGACAACGAGTGGAAACCAGTCCAATAATCCCGAACAACGGTCAGTAAATCCACCAGAGAGCAGGAATCAGGAACCAAGCAGCACATGAGACACTGAAACGAAAACAGACATGAGACAACGATCTGACAAAGACAAGACCAACGCTGAGACTGATATAGGGCAGCTGACGAGCCACAGCGGAACCTAGTGATCAATCAACAGCAATACACCGACCGACCAGAAGGGGCCGACGCATCTATGAACCGTGACAGTTCCAGGCTGATGACACAAGACGCACAGCCAAAGTTTGCTGACTGTCGAAGTGTTGAAAGTTTGCAGAGGATTACCACTGATGCTCATAAAGGAGTTGACGATACTTAGCAAGCCTGAGGCACATACTGGAAATATTCTTATTTAGCTTACTAATGTTATTAAATAACATTTTATTAAAACCTGCAAAATCCTTTCTGTAGAGAGATCTAAATTAATACTATAGTTTTATTGTATATGCAGATTATATTTTAAGTTGTTACACAAACTCAAGCGGTTTATAAGGTTTATCTCTCCATATACTTTAGGCATGTAGAACATATCTGCATTTCTGCATCAATGGATGTAATGTGTGCTGTAGGTGCGAAACTTTTAGTAATCTTAACCAAGATGTAGATGATCTTATCCCCGGTGACTAATATTTGAACGGCCTTCTCTCAACCTGCTCAAAATGTGAAACTCACAATGAGCTCACATACTACTCACACCGTGAGGATCACAGTATGAGGACCGTTTGAGTTCATAATGAGCTCATGTATTACACACACCGTGAGGATCACAGTATGAGGATAGTTTGAGTTCACAATGAGCTCACCTATTACTCACACTGTGAGGATCGCAGTATGAGGATAGTTTGAGTTCACAATGAGCTCACCTATTACTCACACTGTGAGGATCGCAGTGTGAGGATCATTTGAGTTCACAATGAGCTCACCTATTACTCACACCGTGAGGATCACAGTATGAGGATCGTGTGATGTCACTGTGATCATAGCATGATCTCACGTGTTGACTGGGCTCTGACCTCATAATTTCCATATGCGAAAATCGGCGAGCATGAAATTTAGACGTCAACCTTTCAGCTCCGGTGAGGAAATTCCGCTGTTTGTACAGATGTTTGACCATGTCCGATGATGACAAAACCATAAATGAAGTCCTGAGGAATGTTTTTGAAGATTTTATGGTCCATTCCCACATCCGGGGGTTTACCCATATGCGGACCACATGTCGACTGCATTCCAAGGTACACTTAGATAAATAGACCCAGGTAATTCTGTGGAAAATCAGAAAAGAGCTGTGAAATACATAGACATGGACGGTTTATACTCACCTAAAACTCCTGAGAAGGAATGGGATGAAGAGATGGAAAATCTGACTTTGTCTCAGAGAAAGCTGTACAATGGTAATTTGTATTTGACAAAGTTTCTCAACGAAAATACGGATTGTGTGAGAGACTAATTTTTTCTGATCAGTAGACGCATATTTGGCTACATATTTCACAAATAGTCTCGAACGGTTACGCTCTACCCATCTGACGAGACCAACGAATTTGTACAGGTTCAAGATCCCTGCCTGATATTTACTGATAAAGACTGGCAATTATCTTGCAATCGTATCTGGCAAGATCTGAGTGATTGTGGAGAAGAACCTTTGTACGTTGCGGAGCGGGACTGTTACGGAAGAGGCTTGACACAACAGGTTAGTTATATACAAGTGTTTATTTTTGGTCACAGTGAGTACTGGTGTTGAGTCCGGAGGAAGTGAGGGTGAGGGAACGGTCCGTGAGAGAGTGCAGAGGAGATGGAGAGTGGAGTAATCCGAGTCTTTGGCTTGAGTGAGGCTGGAAGGTGTCTGGGGGAAGCACACACCTCAGCGATCCGAGAACTAGGAGATGCAGGAGACACTTGGAGACGGGGAGACACTAAGAGGAACACAGGAGGTAAGTAATGCAAAAAGTATTCAAAGGTAACCAGTAGCAAAGTCATTGAGTCCTCTACATCTATACGAGACCGGACAGTGAGGGTGTCTAAGGTCTGTGCTTTTATGCAGGCTGGCAATGAGGTGCTTGATTGGCGGCAGTGCTTAGAACTCAGGTGAGAGGGATCGTTGTGATTGGGTGGTGGCGGAGCCTGGCCGATTTGTTACAGGGACGGGGTGGCCCCGAATATCCAGTACCGAGTGGTCGTGATCACACCCAAAAGAACCCGGATGACTGCGTGTACATAATCGCCTGCGAAGACAAGACAAAGCTTAGCGTTCGTTCGGGCGGTGATCTGCATAATGAATATCACGAAATGTTCACCCTGCAATTTTTGTTCAAGTGGTGCGATCTGCATCTGCTGAGTGCACTTTTTTCGATCATAAATGAAATGTTCAAGTGGTGTGACATGCGTGACGGATACAACAAATTTAAAACGCAGCTGTTTCACCCCGAGAGTTACCCCGGCAAAAGTTCAGGTCCCCGCCCATTTACTACAGCCATTATAAAGAACAGTAAGTCCCCACATCACATTTCCAACATGTCTCAAGAAGACTTTTTACAATGCGATTACGCTCCTTTCAACCTCAAAGCTCCTGATCATAATGCTATCAATTATATTCCGACAGACGAACACCACTTACCTGACCTGCGAATGCGAAAAATATGAATGATCAGAGGCAAAGAAGAATTCTGCCTGATGAGTGACGATGCCTATAAATTAAATATAGTGTCAGCCTCCCTTTTTGTCAAGAAAGTGTCCATATCACTGTCCGTGAGACTGGCGCATGCCCAGGCATTGCTCTCAACCACGGCCAAGTACCCCATAGATAGGGTCTGCCTAAAAAAATTCTCCATACCTGCTGGATCCCGAGTATCAAATCAAGAACATTTGTTTTTGGGGACGTTACCAAAATCTATCATCCTAGCTATGGGGAATAACGACGCATTCACCAGATCCTACGATAAAAACCCGTTCGCGTTCAAACATTACGACTTGGAGTTCCTGGCCATCTACATAGATGGACAGCAATTTCCCGCCAAGCCTCTCCAGCCAGACTTTGCCTCAGGATCTGCCGTGCGAGAATTTTATCAGTTGGCGACCACGACCAGGAGACATCTTAAAAATCAGGCGCTCTCTATCAACAGGGATGATTTTCTGAAAGGTTACTCACTTTACGCCTTTAACCTCACACCTGACGAAGAATGGTCTGTCAGCACATATCACTCATCAAGTCCGGGAATATCAGACTCGAAGCATGCTTCAGACAACCGCTGATGCATACTATTAATCTCATCGTATATGCTGTGTTTGACAGCATCATCGAAGTGTCTAACCGCAGACAGGTCCTGGTCGATTACTACTGAATAGAAAATGAAAACGGTGCAACTAACGGCTATCATGGACAAAACTTTGTGTAATACTCATTTTCTCTGAGTTCTTCCAACCTGTCTGAAAGACCGTTAAGGACCTTTCCGACGATGCCTATCATTAACATGCACGCACCCTTTGGACCTACCTGTTGAACACTGGCTTGCCGCTTATTTAACTCAAGAGGGTTCCGGCTGTTTTTCCGATAGCTTCGGCAACGCTCCTAACTGCGAACGCTTTCCAACCACCATCAAAAATCTTTTTGATATCCAACGCCCCCCTGTCGTGTTATATTCTATCAAATGGGTTCAGGATTTTACATCAGATGCATGTAGACAACATTGTGTTTTTCCTTTATCACCTAGCGAGGGGTCGAGACTATAACCACGTCCACGTGATGAATTTGTACAGCGATAATTATATAAAAAATTATAAAATGGTATCGCTCTTTGTGAAAAGATTAAGATCTAATGTTTGTAATGAGAAAATGTTGTCGCGTATTCATTGTGTGCAAATGTGTAATGCTTCTATGTCGCATGATTGAATTATCCAATGTATTTGTTTGATCGTAAATAAAAACGCTTAAAACCGACATCCGTTTTACAGACTTTTATTAAGAACATTTCAAACACTAGGTATACACAGTATTTAAAGATCATGAAATGACATCGTTAAAATTCCAGCCATTGTCTTCGATCTAGAGTCGGTGATTCGAAGGTAGGCTCATCTGTCCACAGAGCCATAGCTCGTGAAATTCTCTTTATAGTATAGCACTATAAGTGTAGTATAATTCTCTTTGACTGTCTTTTTATAAGGACGCACATGTTCCGCCGTGTGAGAGATCGCTCCAGGCTTGCTTTTTAAAGAACTAATCATACGTCTAACATGATGATTTGGTACGGTAGAAAATGGGATGTTTAATTCGGCAAACGATTGTAGAAACTCCGATCATCCTAGAGGTCTCCTTTCATCTCGGACCTGGTGCAGCACTGTAACATTTTTTAACAAATCGAGCATGTGCAAACCTGGTATGGCTTTACCTTTAAACACAAATTCACCCGACTCGTTCCAAGTCATTTAGCTTTAGATATTTTGTCTAATATGTATTGACTGTTTTTCACGCTTCTCGACGGCACGTTCTTCCGAACCCTCGTCATCTTGGGCAGTAGTAGTGGCGCTATTGTCTTTATGACCAGGGTCACGATTTGGTAAAGAGAGTGTTAAAACAGCACTCTCACGATAGCCTTGTTTAACATTCGTCAAAAACCTTGTTAGGATGTTTGAGTAAAGTTTGTCTTTTTCACGTTGATCCAAATCGGTCCTGAGTAAAATATTCCTTATGGCCGTATCCAGATCGTTCTCTACTACCTGTTGAATGTTCTCGCGAGGGCTTCCGGATTTCAATATCTCCAGTTGGTTCTGGGGAACGAGATACATCTTCTCGGCATATTCCATGCTCAAGCCTGTCTAGATGATATTAAACTGGAAATAAAGGGTACGCTTAGGAGTGGTAAAACAAAGCCACCGTTCAGGTTGAAAATGCGTTTCTTGGTGGCTATACCAATTTTCTTATTGGCGAGAAATTTAATTTCCGATTTTCTCCTTTTCAGTTTTTGGTACTGCTGTCAGTTGATCGGAATTGTACTGTAAAGGATGTTTAGTGCTACTTCTAGAGTGCTAAAATTAGGTCATTGGATGACGACTGTAAAATAAGACAACGCTGTTTAAGCGTAGCTTTATGTAGCATCTTTAGCCGTGGTAGATGTTTACAAAGCTTGGCGGACATGACGAATGATCAGGTTCTTCTTTTTTTCTGGAAGTAGACCACTTGGCGATCGGAAAGCAACCCCGTTCTGAGCCGATATTGTTCTGGTGTTTTTGCTTTAAAGTCTATCATAAGGTATCCGTTGGGCTGACTCGTAGCTTCTTGATAACACTCCATAAAGTATTTCGCATTGGTCGGATACATCTGCTTCGCTAAAACCATCACCTGATTAGCGTCCCGAGGATTTTTAAACAAAATTAAATAATTAGTGTTCAAGCTGATGGTTCTGCTTGATTTACCTTATACTATAAATTATACTAATAAATTCTGTACTATATAAATAGCACTAAGATTACGGTGATGTACAAACTGTGTGAAGACTTTTTCGACCTGAGTGTTTCCAGTAGCTTCACTCATCATATCGTCCAAAATCAGAAGATTAGCTTTATTTGGAGGTAGTCAATTATAATCATTAAGAGACGTTGGTATTCCTTCAACAAATTTAATGTCGTACAATTTAAGCAGATCATCGTACAGAGATTGCCAACAGTTGTAAATATAAACAATGTTTTCAATTTCTTTAGAAATCATATTTAGACCATTTTCCATCAGTTGTTTTACAAAATAGGTCTTGCCACTATTGGACGGCCCACTTATCACACAAGAAAAAGGGTGCTGGAGTCTAAAGTCAAACTCGGAAGCATCCCAAACCCCTATATGCATCATCCAATCAGTAGCCATAAGGAAGAGTGTTGAAATCGGGTAAAAGTCTGCACTTATTATACACCACTTTGAACCTTTACTCGACTGACTTGTTGTGCAGTGTGAGATGCTTTTTATCCCACACAATGTTTTCAGCACGAGCCAGGATGTATTGTGTATCGTCGTGAGACGTCACATAGCCGTTAACCAGACCAATCAGGGAATCTAAGCGGATAGCTTAGGAATTTCTAGCATTCAGCGTTATACCCTTAGCCTTCATGCACACTTTTCCTTTGGCCGTATGATAGCCATAAGAATAAGAATTCTGTGATGTAATCATCTGCCCCTATTTCGTCCGTCAGCTCCCCCAAATGATCCTCCAGACGAGACATCCAGTCGCCGTCCCTAGACACAAAAATTACGCTGTCGGTGTCCAAGTATAATACTCGGTCACCGAGTTTGTCCATCAGCTCGTACAGCTCCAGTCGGGCATGAGCAGTTGTAAAGGCACCTATAAACATGTTAATGTTGCGCGTCTGATGAACATCCCCTTTGTGGGGACGATGCTGGACAAGCGCTATGTTGTCTGAGACGAATGTGAAGTATTTCAGGGTTTCGGTTTTACCAAAAACGATACTGGTGAATTCTTCAGGGTCTTTCACGAGGATGGTTTGTGCTAAATCCTCCCTCATAGAGAATCTCCCCCATAAACTATTGAGCAATAGCTTGTTTATAGACCTCTGAGCGGGGTTGTGACTGATCTTTTCGGGGTCGAGATGAATTCCATCTTTTTCATAATATTCGTGGATCTAAGACGCTTTGTCGGCATCCGTGATCATGTTTGACAGATAGCCGGATGCTTGCTGCTTCAAACGTAAAAACTTTTTTTTACGTAATTGCAAAACAGCGTAACCGTCCTTTGCGGGAAATACCAAACTTCATCGATCTTGGCCACAATGTAGCCCTTCTCGATCGCTTTTAAAAGCTCGATACTGACCCAATACCCCGAGAGAGCCCTCTCCTCATCCGTGTGGTTACAGCTTGACGTCTGGTTTTCGGCGTGAGCGCAGGTCCGGCATAAAGGGAACATGAGTTTTCCTCCGCATCTCAATCGGTTCAAAATCGTTATAAATGTATGGATAGTTTTTCCTAGCTTGGCAGAAGGGGTATAAGCTGGTAAAATCAACGTAACTTATTTTCTCCCCTTCGGTCATTTTGTGATAGAGTTTATACGCATTAGTTCTTCTGCCAAAAAGTGCCTCTCTGGGCTTCAGTCTCTCAGGAGCCGAATAAGTACTCATAATCTCTATTACCGAGGGGTCGGTATGTTTCATTTAGTTCCATTCACACTCCCACAGGATCTCTATGTTCAAGTCCTACGCATTTAGCAGAATTTTGACCTTTTCGTCAAACCGTCTTCTGAGAACGCCGAAAGGTTCGCCTGACAAGGGGTGGGTATTATGGGGCTCAAAGCGGCATTCGTGTCCATGGAATAAACAACCATTGAATTCTAAGCCGTACCTCATTCCGTCCTGTTCGTAGTAACCATCTAAAAAGTAACGGTCGATCTGCACTTTGCAGTGATTTAATGCATGATGAATGTCGACGTTTCGGGTCTTTTTCACATACTCAAGCCATTCGATCGATGCGTTACAGCAAGTCGTTGCTGTGTTGGATGTACCTGTTATTATGAGTCAGGGCCAGCGTGTCTCTGTCGAGGTAATGCGTTTTGAAGATTTGCAACAGCTCGGGAGAGTGGTAAAGTTAAATGGGTCAAGTTTGCTACAGTCTATGAACGCTTCTCGGTATTTCATGCATGCTTCGCATAATAAGACAGCATCGTTCACGCCGTACGCATACAATTCCTTCCTGAAATTGAAGAATTTACCCGAGACCGTGCTGTACCACTCATCGAACTTTGCCTGGTCTTTATCCGACATGTTTTCATACCCGTACATTTTTTTTGTCATGGTAGGGACCCACAGAGTTCTCATTTTCCCGCCTATTGAAATGATGGAGAAGTAACCTTTTTCCGTAGTGGTCAGGTTTGGAGCGGCTGGCAGCTTAGACAGAGCCACTGGGATTAAACTGTAACTGTCTATGTATCGCTGAGCAAAAGCTTCTTCGTACATGAAGATTAATTTACATCCTTGCATGATGATGTCGAGAGTAAGCCCCACTTTGCAAAAATACTCGAGAACTAGAAAAGAGTCGAATCTGGAAGCGTAATGGGCTATGAAACAGTAGCCGTTGTATCGGGGTTGTCTGAACCGGTTAATGAACTGTTCCATGCAGTTGGTGCCTTCAGCCACAAATTGTTCGCCGTCAAAAGTGATCGCCCAAACAAAATTAGCGACGTGTCTTCCATTTTCATAACGAGTTTCGAAGTCATAAAAAATATATTGTTTGCTAGGGGCCTTGGGTGGTTGGGGCTGTATGTAACAGAAATGTAACCCTCGGTCGTGCAGCTCTTCCCCGCAATCGCTGCACCGGAAGGGCGCGCATTTGTGATGATCGACGGGGCCTATAATTTCATACCGTCTGTTACATAGTTTGCAATATTTTATAACATCGCAAGGGGCGTTCTCTTTACCGGGCGGAAGCTTCTTATGCATGTCATAACAGCAGCTCGACTTACAATTGCGTAGAAAATCGGAACAGAGAACGATTCTTTTAGGGTATTTGTAGCAATCTTGGTCGAAACAAACGTTACAGACATGTTTACAATGGTGATCTTGGATTTTTGAGTAGACTTTATAGCAGAGTTGACACACATAGTGAGCACCTATGAAAGACGTCAGATTCAGAATCATGTAGTAATGTTCATCGTGCAAATAAAGAAACACGGTTTTACGATGAAATTCGTCATTATTTTTGAACATTTCTAACATTCCTGCGGCCGCCCTGTAAAAAACTACTATTTTGATGTCTAGCAGATTTTCAAACTTTGCTATATCATGAAGACTGATCTTGTCTTGGCTCGGAAATCCTGCGTCGTTGTGAATGACTGTCGCCCTACTTTCTAGTTCGCTCTCAGGTAATTGCGGTTCGAGAAAACGTGCGAGACCGATAGAAAGGCACAATTTATTAGAAATATTCACAGGTGTAAATAAACTCAGCTTTTTTCTTTTAATCACCTGATCAAATGGCAAGTCTGTGAGTTTACGACGGCCTCCTCCTTGTCTTTTCATGGCTATGTCGACTTTGATCTTGACCTCGTCGTCGGACAGTAACTGATCGTCGCTCTGTAAATTTTTCAAAAATTTGTTCTGTAAAAAGATTAACGTCGCGATTATTGCCAGGTGTTAAAAACAGCGTTAACAGGGGATTTCAAGCTTTCAGCATTCATCGTCAAATTGATCACGCTAGAGTCCCCGCCGATACGTCTGGTAAACGACGCTATTTCCTCAATTTTTTCGTGTAATAATATGTGATAGGATGCTAAATCCGTAGACCTTATTTCACGCATATTCATCGTCCTTTGCAATTCTACGCTGTTAAATCTAGACCTAGATGTTACATGATAGCCGTTTACGACACCGCCGTTTCCTATCAGTAAGTCAGTGTTAACACGACTTGGTTCTGTCATGCCTAAAGGACATGGTTCTTGGTTATTAGCCATAGCGCTAGTTGACGGAAGTGCTGCGTCAGAAGGGGGCTCGTTGTGGGCAGTCGACGGTCGTTCAGCATCGTTATTGCTGGAAGGAGCCTCGTTGACATTACCTGTAGGGGAAAATGATGATCGCATAGTGCTGTCGGACGAATCAGCGATACAGTCAGAAATGGTTAACGTACCTCCGTTCTGTGCTGCTTTTTGCTGTACCCCCTGGCCATATCTATTTATTACGGTCTGCAACAGAATGCATAAATCAACGTTTAGACTTTGTTCTATTTCCGATTCTAATTGTTGCAAATCGTAACTAATTTGTGTCTGTTCATTATTAAATGGTATTTCTACAGAATTTGGATAAATGATCTATCAATCGTTGTAATATGTCACACAAGTTATGGGACGTCTCTGTGTGCATTACGATGGCATTCTGTAACAGGTCTGAGAGAGATTGATCTGAATGACAGCTATGAACACCTCCGACATCCATTGTAATATGTATGTATATTTTTTCTTTTATTATACATATAAGATATATAGGCAAATTATATTTTTATCAACAAGCGATACATTTGCAAAAAGATAGCAACCCTATGGGGAAATACAAATCAAAACGACATCATCACACAAAAGACTACAAACAAGATGGCTGTCTCATACAAAGACTACAAACAAGATGGTGACATACAAAAAAAACTACAAATCAAAATGGCTACAAACAAAACGGCTACCTCATACAAAAAGACTACAAAACATAATGGTGACATACAAAAATACTACAAACAAGATGGTGACATCACACAAATGACAAGAAATCAAAATGGCTGCCTCATAAACATGACTACAAAAAAATGGCTACATACAAAAAGACTACAAATCAAAATGGCTACAAACAAAACGGCTACCTCATACACCAGTACTACAACAAAATGGCAACAGAAGCCTTCACAAAGCTGTAACGATACAAACAGAGATGTAAAATTACTGATTACAAAGTATTCGGATACAAACACATGCAAATATAGAGACTGTTACAAATTATTTGGATACAATCAAAGATAAAAAGCTGTAACGATACAATCAAAGATATAAAGCATTCAAAGATGGTAAATAACATCAGATGCAGATGCTGATAAAAAAGTATTCAGATAAAAATGCATTCAAAGGTAGAAAAATAATACTAAAAGCACACAACATAATCAGAGCTGCATAGTATTCAGATAAAAACAGATTCATATATAGAAGTTACAAAGTATTTGGATAAAATGCATTCAAAGGTAGAAAAATTATAGTAAAAGCACACAACATAATCAGAGCTGCATAGTATTCGGACACAGACACATGCAAATATAGAGGCTGTTACAAATTATTCGGACACAATCAAATATAAAAAGCTGTAATGATACAATCAAAGATATAAAGTATTCAAAGATGGTAAATCAGTCACAAAGCTGTAACGGTACAATCAGAGCTGTAAAATAACATTAGATGTAGATGCTGATTACAAAGTATTCAGATAAAAATGCATTCAAAGGTAAAAAAATAAAAGTAAAAGCACGCATCATAATCAGAGCTGCATAGTATTACTGCATAGGACACAGACACATGCAAATATAGAGGCTGTTACAAAGTATTCGGATACATTCAAAGATAAAAAGCATTCAAATGACATCAGTACAAAAAAAAAGATATTGGTTATAAAACTAATTACAAAAGTATCATCTATCGAGGTTGTAGACAACCATTAATCGCACAAAGCAAATTAACAATCAGCTTTCTCTCTCTCAGCTGCTTTTGTAATGCCTCGTGAACCGATGTGAAATTTTCAAACATTTGTGTTTGCAAGCAGCGCAGATGAATCTCTATCGCTTGATGTAAATGACCTTGTAGTTCATGAAACCTAGCATCCATGCGGTTATGAAGGTTGTTGAAGAAAGCTGTCTGCCTGTTAAGAAGTTAATTGAAGAAAGTGTCCTGCCTGTTAAGCAAATCTTCGCCCAAAGAGTCAAATCTTTCATTTACACCATCATTCTGCGGATCATTCAAACGGTGCTCTGGCAGCGATTCAGTTTCCTCCTTGGACGCGTCGTCAAAAGCGAATGGTATTTGTCTACCCCTCTGCGACGAATTTTAGCTGTGATCACTTGCCCAACTGGCTCTTTCCCACTCGTTTGTTTGCATCTCGGTCCAGTTAGCAGCATTGTCCGTGCCGCTGGGTGATCTGTCTGAATAGAATAATAATAGCTTAAATAATTAGAATATTAAAATTAATAAATTAATAGGTCATTAAAATGTGACATAAAATCTAATCATTTTTTAAATAACTTTTTTAATGTAATATCTATTACTGCTTTAAAGATTTATAGTTATAACTATCAACATTTTCTTTGTTAAATAATAAAAGTATGAAAAATTATAATCTAAAAATAAATATGAAAAGAATACCTTGATTATCTCAGGTTCGATATCATTGACGGTTCTGTCGGGCTCTGATGAACTATCTGTATCGAATAAACAGAGGTTAAAAAAACTGTTTCCTGTTGTACTTATTTAAAGCAGAAGCACGGTTAAAAAGTTAATCAGCAACCACAGTATTTAGCGGTAACAAAAAACACACGCCAGCTCCACGTGGATGCCCCACGTGCAAAATGAGATACAAAGCCAAAAGAAGTTTAATTTTTAAAAGTATAAAATGTTTATTTTACCATTACATCCGCTAGAATTAAAGACAATCATTTTCTGTTGTAATTATTTAAAACAGAAGCATGGTTAAAAAGTTAAACAGCATCCACAGTATTTAGCTGTAGCTTAGCAACCACACACACACACACACGTGGAAATGCAGCGTGCAGAATGAGATACAAAGCCAAAAGAAGTTTTACTTTTTAAAGTATAAGACGAATATTTGTACCATTTTGTGAGACTTGTTCCTCAATCAGCTGTACATCCTCTAGAAATAAAGACAAGATCATTTTCTGATGTAGATATTTAAAACGATCAATGGATACACAGCATTACTAAGCAAGCATAATGCAGCCAACACATGACTCGTGTGTTAACGCCGTCGCCCTCCGTGCAAGACAATAGAGGAACAAATCCCGAAGAAAAGTTTAGTTTTTAAATTATAAAAATTATTACTTTACAGTCTTGTTCATCAATCAGCTGGGCGGCCACTACAAATAAAAACAAATAAAATCAAAATAATTTTCTACTGTAAAATAATCTACATATAAACATCAGAAAAGAGATAGAGACTTACACTTATCAATTTGGCTTAAAGAGTTTTTTTCCGTGTAGCTTAAAAGATGAAAACTATTAAAATTGTTTATATCAATAGAGAGTGGCTGAAAAACGTGTTAAAAGCGTATAATCTATAATTCAAACAGAGTAACGCTGTTTTTCAAAGATTTTTCAAATTCCACTTACCTCAGCGTTCCATATTGTTTGCAGAAAGAAGGATGAGTTGTTTAAATCACAAGAGTAAATTAAATGCATAAAGACCTCGTGCGACTTTTAGCACCCGGTAGGGGATGACGAGTTTTATTACACCTCGGCGACCTGCCTTAAGGTATACCCATATATCTCTTATAAATATTGGCTTGATAAATGTTTAGATTTTAAGGATAAAATAACATTTTAAAGGTAATGAGATTAGCTAAAAAAAATTATAAATATTGAATATTATACTTCAAACATTTGAATATTGCAATTCTCACGAGGGTGTAATTTTATAAATAACCACCAGAGGTCATCTGAGCTCTATGGTATAGTTTACCATGCCTCACATGTGGAAACACTATTAGTGTCGTGCCGAAAGAAAACATATGGCACGACCTGATTTATTTTTAAAACACCGGATAGAAACTTTTTCCCAGGGTCTAAACACCAACAGTGATATTGCCTTAAACGCATAGTATAAAAGTCTCAAATTTGTTTTAACTGGCGAGAAACTCTGAGAAACTATCAGAGAAATATAGAGGACCATGACTAATGAGAGATATTTATGGCCTCATGCCTGTCTCTGTACCATATGTGAAAACACGTTAATGTGTTTTCGTATACTTTTGAACTCTGTACCATATGTGAAAACATGTTAATGTGTTCATAAGACCGGGGTCATGTGAAAATAGTTTAGGAATGCACACATTACAACCGTGACAGAAGACAATATTTACATAGTCATGGAAAGATCTGAAACATGTGTACAAACACCTAGTACTACTGTTATTTAAACAAAACATAACATAGTGGTTTGTTCGAACTCCGTGAGAACATCTGTTTAAAAAGATCAACAAGGTGAAATAAAACATAAGCAAATTTAAAAAAATGTATAAATAAAGGTTAATTAATATGTAGCATCTGAACCAATCAAAAACACAATTTTTCATTTGATTTAACAAATCAGTTATTAATTAGATTAACAAATCGTCACAGACCCCTCACCCAATAAACTGGGCGCCAGGATGTCTGCGAACGACACCAGGCCCTATAATGCTGATATCACTGTTTTTATGACCCACAGGAATGTGAGTAGGGAAAATCACTGCCTTTTCCATAGGAAAATCCACAAATGCACAGTAGAAATGGACTTTCTACTAATTAATTCATAGGAAAACCTTTCTTTGAATGAACACATATTCTTCAGATCATTGTGTATGTTGTCTTTGAGATTTTATACTGTTTTATGCAGGCTTATGATGGAACCACTCGTTCCTGTCATCTTACCTATATGTAATCCTACCATGTTTAGTATCTATGAATTCGCCTTCTGATGATCTAAACGAGCGTGTATATTAAATGTTTGTACATAGGCAATATATTAGTGTCCTGAGAATCTTTATTAATTTCGATTCAAGTTCCATATGCAAATTACCATGCTTCCACACACAGGGTCATAAAACTCCCCAGTATCTCCAAACTCCCACTTGGGATTTCGGCCTTTCTCATTGGACAAGCCCATCTTGAGAGGCGTGAATCTTCTCAGACCTTAAAGGCCACACATCAGTGACCCGCTCCAGAGTCGGTGGTTCTGTTAGGTTATGAGAAGATGTGAGCTACAACGCTCCAGGACACCCTAAGTTCGTGCCAGGCTTGACTTTTCCATTCACCAAGATTCTCTGACTCAAACTGGATCTTTTTCATCAACCAACTTCAGCAAAGATCGACTTGAACCTTCAGACTGCATCATGCCTCTCTTTTAGACAGACGATAGTGTTGCAAGTATCAAACTTAGTCGTATTAATTGATACATTAGGTATCATTTGCACCTTTTTACTGATGTTCCCTTCAGGCTGGAGATCTGCTGAATATCAAATGGTACCATAGCTTCATGCTTTATTTTCTCTCCTCTTTACTGCTTAAGCTTTAACCGTTTCCTATACCAACTGTATGCATGTGTGTGTGTGTCTGTATGTGTATGTTAGATTAGTTTCAGTGTTTATGTAGTATGTTAGACTAGTTTAAGTGTTTATGTAGTTAATAGTCTTACTTGTATCACACTTGACGTTGTTCATTGTTTGCTCATTACTGGAGTCCCTAATCATGCAGATTTAGGCTACAGGCTCTGTGTAGAGTTGTACATTAAGAAAGCCATTTCCTTTAACCAGAAAATTAACTTTCTTAGAATTGACAGACAGTTGACACTGAGAGGTCAAGTAAATATCTACAGCAGATCTAAAATATTCATAATTATAACTAGTTATGATTAATTATTCATATTTCCCCATGAGCTGATTCGCTACAAATATTTAAAATAGATGTGAAATTAGCTAAAAGCATTTTAAAACCTGTTTGAGACGGAATTAGATACAATGCTCAAAACAAACTATTGCTCCACATCATGACTGCGTAGACCACTAAACCATTCTAGACCATGTAAGCATACTATGATTAAAATCAGAAACTTAGTTAAAATATAAACAAGAACCGCCAGACATCAGATGAATAGGGAATCTGTTTATTTAAACATTAAAGTAATATCGCGCTTTGAGATAGATGTAGTGCATTTAAAACATTTGCCAAACTTATCCGCTTTCTCTCTCGCAGCGGTCTGAAATGACAGGAGCAGTGGGGGCACAACACACACGCACACACACAGACATGAGCATGCTCACGCAGGCGGAGAGAGAGAAATACAGATGATCTCAAAGAAAGACTTTTTCTTTCAACTTAAACCAAGCACAATTTTGGGAAATATTTCATTCACGGAATGGTCATCATCGCTCCCAAAATAATGTAAGGGTATTTTTTTAAATCCATTTCTTTACTGATTTATTTTCAATTAATTATTCATTAATATGCTGAGAATCATTTTATACTGTCGTCATATTATATGTACGAGCACACACCCATATTGTGATATGATCTCACGATCTGTTAAAATTGTTTATTTATTCTGTTTATTGTTTATCATTAAATCCTTGTTTTTATCACAGCTCCCATACAGAGAGAGAGAGCGAGCATAACAGGGATACCATGTTCCGCATGCCGGCAGATGCATCTGAGGTGGGAACAGTCCATAAAAAATCTTCAAAACTTCCTCAGGACTTCATTTATGTTTTTGTCATCATCGACCACGTCAAAACATCTGTACAAAGTCGGAATTTCACGCATGGCAATTTTTGCATATAGAAATTATTATGGGGGTCATGTAGTTCAAATAATTAAATAATGATTCATGAGGTCCAAAAGGTCAAAAGGTCAAACCATCAAATCAAAATCGGTTTAGTCCCCCCGGTTAGGACTAACTACTATCGAACAAATTATTGAGACCATATATTATCAGAAATTAGAGCTGCACGATTAATCGTTAAAAGCTCGTAATCATCGATACAACCACCCACTACTATAAAATTCCTAATGACAACGATTGTTGTTGTCCGCAATCACTAACCCGGGTCTAACACCACTCGCAGCAATTGGGGTCATGTCGCGCGCGGCAACAACAGCATACGCTTTCTACACTAAACGCGACCTAGCGACCATTATAAAACATTAAAACTATGTGTCAGTACGTCATAAATAGAACGAAGCATCAGTTTGCTGTTGGGATTTTTCATGTCGCGCCTGTATTTAGTTGCGCCTTCTCTGCTCGCGACTGGTGACATGGTGTAAACATCCATTTGTTTTAAAAAGCAAACTTAACATCTATCTTTTTCGAATCCTAATTAGGATATTACGAGCACACAAAGCTTTGTGCTGTGCTGCACATACTATCCAAGCAATAAAAACATCCCTTCCCATGCCTAAAACAAGGTGTCTGCAAATCAGAGTCCAAAGCAGTCACTTGTGGGACAACATTGTCCTGCACCACTTCACAGTCGATAAGTAGAAAGATAATTTTAGATTGACACAGCAGGTAATTTATTATATTCTTTAATATAATATTACAACAATATCAGCTCATTTTGTGCATCAAACATAATTTCTACTTCAAAACACATGCGCAAAACTTTTCTAGTTCAGTTTTCAATTTGATCAAGTTTACATGTTCTATTTAATGGATTAAAGAAGGTTTATCCCACCTTTCTAAAGCAATTGAAATTGTAATCGGTTTGAACATTTTTACTAAAACACAAAACATACATACATACAGAAACACAAAAAAAACCAAACAACCCAACTAAAAAATAAAGCTAAACCACACACACAATTGTTTGATGGAGAATTTTTTCACCCACTCACCATCAGTCTAATATCCACACCAAAAGTCACAAAATAAAAACAACCCAACACAACACCAAAAAAACAAAAACAAAGCCCTAACCTACTAAAAACTGAACAAAATACCACGAGAGGGATTGTCCCATGTTTAGGGGATGAAGCATGTCACAAACGTTTTTTCACCAACACTGACTTTGGTTTTTTTTTTTTTTTTCTTTCTGTGTTAGAATTATTCAAATGATCACAGAAGTACTGGGATAAAAGTTTAGTTTGGATAAACACTGATGTTTACAGTAGCGATCAAAATAGAACAAATCATTTGAAACAAAGTTCACACACTGGCTACCAAACGTTTTTCAAAACAAGGCCGCTGCTGGGCCACAATGGTGTTTGCAAGCTAAAGCAGAATGTATGTTGAAAAACTGCCCCCCCCCCCCCCAAAATATGAATGGCAGTAAAAAAAAAACAACAACACCAACAACCAAACAACCAATTGTCACAATTTTCAACCACCACCGTAACTACTATAGGGGTCAAAATAAAACTTTAATAAAATATAAAAGTAAATAACTAAATCGTAATTAAATTGTATTACTTACAAATTACAATGCTAGTTAGACAGTCACCTATGGCTAGGCTATGATGTCTGATTGATTTTATAGTCAAGCATTCAGAAATCACACAAAAAAAATTAAGCAGTTTTACTACGATAAACCATGGTTAATGTAAAGGTTTGATAATCCACGTGTTTTTTGTTGAGAACTATAGAGCTAATAAAAAAAGCATTTTTCCTATTCACAAACAGGTGAGCCAAACATTACAGATTAAGGGGGATATTTTAAATTAAATGTTTGGTCAATCTTAAGAGGATATCTCCTGTAAGTGGTCCGAACCGCATTACTAGGCCTCTTGATGCCCTTTGCAGGCATTTGTAATAATATGTAATGTACATAAATTGTTTTCCTATTTTGTACTACATTATGTATTTTAACAGTGTTATTCAATGAAACCATACGATTATTATTAATTACCAGTCATTATTGCCTCATTGTTTTTATAAAATGTATTTTATGTCATTTTAAAGGCTATTGTTCACTTAAATCTATTTTTATTACCACAACATAGTTCTGAATACTTCCGTAATTATTATTGAATAAAGCGAATTTGAATTAATCAAAACCATTGTTACTTATGCTGGTTCCCTTTCAAGGGAACTTCGAATTGTGTCCTCTAGGGGTCGCTATGGGGACGCCTCGTCGTGACCCGTGTCTGAAGCATACATTGAAAAAACACCAACAACACTTTGGCCGGCGACAGCCCATGACGTCACTACCGGTGCGACTTTAGTATAAATAGGCGCCGGGAGCTACGCATCATTCTCTTCTTTGTCTTCATTGATTGTTTTGTTTGAAGCGTGCATTTGAATGTGGTAAGAGTGATCTACTATCTATTATTATGGCGAGCACTAACAGAGCGTTTAGAGGGTGTGTGCATCCGTGTCGTCCCTATTTGACATCTGATGACACACACGATCTCTGCATTCTTTGTTTGGGTGAGGAGCACGCTCGCAATGTCCTTGAGGGGGCAATTTGCATGCATTGTGAGCATTTTCGATGAAAAAGCTCCGCTCTCGTCTTTGATCCCCTCTTTTTCAAAGGAAAGAGGGGCCCAGCGCCTCCCCCGATTCAGGCCCCCGCCTCTACTCTACTGAGGCACGGAGGAGAATTAGCTCAATGGGGTTCGCAGTGACCTGGCTGCTGAGTTATGGAGGGGCTTTCCTCCGTAGTGCGCACTCCGTTGCTGCGGACAGAGAGAGCCCCCGCTCGATGTATGATGTATCTCTTTGCACTCATCGACCGGGGTCCAGTGCTTCTGCTGGGTTTAGCCCTGAAAGAGAGATTCTGATGACGGCGACGAGGCTGATCCTATCCCATCCTCCCGCCCTGCGTATTGTACTGTTGGAATTATTGGATCCGCAACGGTGAGGCTAGCCTTGCGTGGAAGCGGCCAATAGAGTGGCAGCCCGCGGGGGCGCCGTCTCGTGAGCGTTATACTTTCTGCCCATAGAAAACCAGTCGGGGGGGGGGAGGGGAAGGGGGGCCGAGCGGGTGGCGATGGTGAGCCTTCTATTCCTTCCTGATTTGCATACTGAAATCGAGAAGGAATGGAAGAAGCCATTTTCCTCACGCATCCATCGGTTCCAACATACAAGTTATGCCAACATCGAGGCGAGCGTGAAAACTTCTATGAAGGAGCCCCCCTGTAGAAAGAGGACGCTGTCCCTACTATCTACTCTCTTCGGACCGAGACATACGCTCCCTTAAATACTCCCTCCCTTGGCATCTAACTAAGCCCTAGCCAGGATACTCACACTTAAATGGCAGGTGCAATACAACGCAGCAGCAGGAGGACTGTAGCTTCGTTACACAACTATGAGTGGGTGGCTCCAGGCATACAGGCTGATCTCTTAAGCCCTGCTAAAGGAGAGACCTTTCTCTCCTGATCAGTTACTGATCTGCGCCGCACCACAGAGGTCTTGCTCTCTGTGCTCCTAACCAAGGAGCCAACCTTCCCCATGGGCAATTCCTATTGGCGGCGATGGTGTTAACGGAGAGACATCTGTTTGAACCTGGCAGATTCGGAAGAAAGAGAGGGTCCTTGTCCCTTCTCGATTCTTCGGTTTCCCGCCTTCTGCACTTTTTGGACATTCCTTGAGACGTGGTCGAGAAGTTCTGGGAGGTGAATGCAACGCTACAGCAGCTTTAAATCCTTAATTTTCACGAATGTCCATGTCTGAGCCCGAACAACCCAAGGGGTCCTGGCCAATCTCGGTTTGAGGATCAGAGACGGCCACAGAAAGCTAGTGTCGCAGCTCGCGCTCCTCCTCCGCCCTGCGGGTAGGGTTAGGAGGAATCACGGGTCAAAGTGAGGTAGGCAAGACCTAAGGGATGTGATCAAGACAGGGCGTCAGTGCTTTTGTCCGGATCAGAGTGATACGTCAGTATCTACTCATTTCCTTCGGGGTCAAAATAGGTATATGCCCATCTTCCCTTTTTCTTCCCCTTCCTAATTCCCCTGTAACCACCATCTCTTCACCTGACTGAGGTTAGGTGGGAATTTCCTGCATTACATTCTCCTATGCTGGACCTATGATGTTTTTTGTTGGTTCTATGACTTCATAGCAACCACCTTACCGATGGTCCGGACTAGGGGCTTCTCTGGAATCGCCTTTTGAGCGGGGTTCCGGCACGCGAAACATGGTGGGTGAGTATGATCCATTTTATATAAGGGGAACTGAGACACTGCTCCTCATGCCTTCCTGCCATGCTTCGAACCAAGCTTTCGATGAAGAAAGTGAATGACATGTTCTCACCGGCGCCTATTGTATACATAGTCGCACTGTATTAATTTCAATGGGCCCCCTGGCCCCCGGCCAACGTGTTGTTGGTGATTTTATTTCAGTGTATGCTTCGAAAACGGTTCACGACGGGCGTTTTCCCCATAGCGACCCCTAGAGGACGCAGTGTCTCGTTCCCTGCTCAGGGAACCATGGTTACATAAGTAACCTGAGACGTTACCATTGCTACAAGTACCATGTTTTTTTTTTTCGTAGTAAAATTATGGTTAGGCCTAATTTTCGTAAGGGAACATGAAAACTCTGAGAGAATATTGAGGCAGATGTGGAGATGATATTATTACAGACATTAAAACACATTATTGGCGTCAACATCCAAAAAAGTTTCACAGGATTATAAACATACCAAAAAGTGATGCACGGGCTTCATTAGCCTTTTTTCTTTTTCTTATCTCGGCGCCAGACCACTGATGTCTTTTCCCGGGCATAGTTGTCCATTAGTTTATGATCACTTGCAGTCAGCCGCAAACATGAGGTGAGAGCAAGAGCGGGCGCGGATGCGGGAATGGCGCGTCACGTGTGCTTCGCCTGTCTACTGCGTTCAACGCAAAACGCATTTTTTATAATTGTGTATATATATGTTCATGTTTATATTTTTATAATAACGTGTATGTACAGTGGGGCAAAAAAGTATTTAGTCAGCCACCAATTGTGCAAGTTCTCCCACTTAAAAAGATGAGAGAGGCCTGTAATTTTCTTCATATGTATACCTCAACTATGAGAGATAAAATGAGGGAAAAAATCCAGAAAATGACATTGTAGGATTTTTAAAGAATTAATTGGTAAATTCCTCGGTAAAATAAGTATTTGGTCACCTACAAACAAGCAAGATTTCTGGCCCTCACAGACCTGTAACTTCTTCTTTAAGAGGCTCCTCTGTCCTCCACTCGTTACCTGTATTAATGGCATCTGTTTGAACTCGTTATGAGTATAAAAGACACCCGTCCACAACCTCAAACAGTCACACTCCAAACTCCACCATGGCCAAGACCAAAGAGCTGTCAAAGGACACCAGAAACAAAATTGTAGACCTGCACCAGGCTGTGAAGACTGAATCTGCAATAGGTAAGCTGCTTGGTGTGAAGAAATCAACTGTGGGGCAATTATTAGAAAATGGAAGACATACAAGACCACTGATATCTCCCTCGATCTGGGGCTCCACGCAAGATCTCACCCCGTGGGGTCAAAATGATCCCAGAACCACACGGGGGGACCTAGTAAATGACCTGCAAAAATGTTGAAAAAAAATGTGTGTTAACTTTAACAGTTTAATTAATTTTAACAATTAGGTATCAGAAAATAACGTAATATGATGGGTAGTTTCAATAAAATTGAAATTTTAAGAGTTTACAATCTCCTGTGTGCTCTAGCTTAAATTTTTATTTTATTTTATTTTTTTTTGTGTGTGTTGAAAAACTTTTTTTTTATTTATTTATGTTTCCAGATGGGTATTAAGCATATTGTCTTGTTGGGCCCACCCCAGGTTTTGTATATGATCTCTAGTTGGGCCCCACCTAAAACCTAGTGAAATCCTGCATAAAACCCACATGGGTAAGTTGCATGGGGCCAACATGGAACCCGTGGACAAACCCACTTACAACCCATATTTAGATGGAACCCAGATGGGTTTTGCATATCATTCCTAGTTGGGCCCCATCTAAAGCCCAGGGAAATCCTGCATAAAACATACATGGGTAAGTTGCATGGGGCCAACATGGAACCCGTGGACAAACCCACGTGCCAACCCAATTTAAAGCCATGTAAGTAACCTTATATTCCCACATCAAAAAAAAGCTGGGGCCAAGATGGTCTTGACAGTTTGTCCGTTGGTGCCCACCTTTGGCAAGTGCAATCCCACATGAAATCCATGTGGGTAATTGGCATTGTGCCATTATGGAACCCGCGGACAATCCCATTTTGTCAAACCGTGTCTAACGCAGCACTAAGATCCAGTAGCACTAATAGAGAGCTACAACCACGATCAGATGATAAGATCATTTCATTTGTAACGCTAATGAGAGCCGTCCCTCATCACTATGATACAGTCTAAATCCGACTGAATCCTCCCAGTACCATTTTCTACTAAGAAGGAATATAATTTTTTTTTTTTGGGTGGGATATTCCCTTTTCTAGTTCCTTGGACAAAAAGAGAGATTCGAGAGCGTCCTGTAATTAACTATTTCTTTAGGTCCCAGTTGTGGTTTGTTTGATAGAAGCTTAATAACACCACGCAACCTCTCTCACCCTCCCAGCTATCTGCTGTGGTTTCATCTTTGCTTCCTTCCCCTTAACAGTTATTATCTCTTGATGTTAACAGTGCTATTGATACTTTCTGCTCCACTCTTACATCTTGTTTAGACACTGTCTGCCCCTTGTCTTCCAGGCCAGCCCGTACAACTCCTTCTGCCCTTTGGCTGTCTGATATTCTCCGCGAACATTGTTCTAAGCTCAGGGCTGCTGAAAGAGTATGGCGCAAATCACAAAATCCTACTGACCTTAACCCTCTGGGGTCTGAGGGTGGCGCCTCGCCATCACGTGCCATGTTTTACTGATAAGATCCAAATAACTTAAAAGGCTCGTACATATAAGAGTAATACAGCATTTAAATCGGGAAAGGGTCTACTTTTATTTGTGTACACTCACAATATCAACAAAACATTGTGCTTTTGCAAAATAAAGAAAATATACAGGGTGTGCTTTTAGCCGTCTCATTCTCCGCGCATATCTGTTTGAAACGCGTCACTAAAAAGAACTGAAACTCAGCGAATATTTGACACACACAAATGAGAGATATATCTATAGAAAGCTTAACATATCTACTTTTAAACTAAGTAAGTCATGACAAAAACAAATATTATGTGACAAAGTAATCAGTATACGCGATGTCAAGTCTTGGCCGTCGGCCTTCATTATCGCTAATGTGACCACGCCCACGCGCCGATCGCACTTTTGTTATTACAATAGTCCACGTGAAACACGCGCATGTAAATGCCCACATCACAGCAAACACAGCAGCGACGTTTCCTCAAAGTCAGTATGGAAGATGAAAGTCAGGAAAGACATCACCAACTACAAGAAACCATCCCCCAGCACTGTGGAGAATCAACACTGNGTGGTCTACTTTTATTTGTGTACACTCACAATATCAACAAAACATTGTGCTTTTGCAAAATAAAGAAATATACAGGGTGTGCTTTTAGCCGTCTCATTCTCCGCGCATATCTGTTTGAAACGCCTCGCTAAAATGAACTGAAACTCAGCGAATATTTGACACACACACATGAGAGACATATCTATAGAAAGCTTAACATGTCTACTTTTAAGTCATGACGAAAACAAATATTATGTGACAAAGTAATCAGTATGAAACCAACGCGATGTCAAGTCTTGGCCGTCGGCCTTCATTATCGCTAATGTGACCACGGCCACGCGCCGATCACGCTTTTGTTATTACAATAGTCCACGTGAAACACGTGCATGTAAACGCCCACATCACAGCAAACACAGCAGCGACGTTTCCTCAAAGTCAGTATGGAAGATGAAAGTATGAAAGGAATCACCAACTACAAGACACCATCCCCCAGCACTGTGGAGAATCAACAACTGGCAGACGATCTGAACGAGTTCTACTGCAGTTTTGAAAAGACACCCCACACCCGCCCTGGACACCTCTCCACACAACCTTTCACACCTCCAGCAACCCCCCTCTCCCTCACATCTGCAATTCAGATCAGTGAAGACGAGTTGCGCCAGGTCTTCCGGAAGCAGAAAGGAAAAAAGCACCAGGCCCAGATTGTGTTACACCAGTCTGTCTGAAATCCTGTGCTGACTAGCTGGCCCCCATCTTCACACAGATCTTCAACAGATCACTTGAGCAGTGTGAAGTTCCCTGCTGCTTCAAACACTCCACCATCATCCCCATCCCAAAGAAATTCCAAAGTTACTGGACTTAATGACTACAGACCTGTGGCTCTAACGTCTGTGGTCTGTGGTTGAAGTCTTTTGAAAAACTGGTGCTGTCCCACCTGACGGACATCACTGGCCCCTTGCTGGATCCGCTTCAGTTTGCCTACAGAGCAAACAGATCTGTGGACAATGCAGTCAACATGGGACTGCATATGTTCTTCAACTCTAGACAAACCAGGCCATTATGTGAGGATCCTGTTTGTGGACTTCAGCTGGCCTTTAACACCATCATCCCAAATCTCCTCCTGCCCAAACTAACTCAGCTCTCCTTCCCCTCCTCCGTCTGTCAACGGATCAACAGCTTCCTGACAGACACCCAGCAGCTAGTGAGGCTGGGAAAATCCACATCCAGCACCCGTACGATCAGCACTGTGCTCCTCAGGGTTGTGTTCTCTCTTCACTGCTCTTCTCCCTGTACACCAACTACTGCACCTCTAAAGACCCATCTGTCAAGCTCCTAAAGTTTGCAGACGACACCACACTATTCGACCTCATTCAGGACGGTGACGAGTCTGCTTACACTCTGGAGGTTAAAGAGCTGGCTTTCTGGTGCAGTCTCAACAACCTGGAGCTCAACACGCTCAAAACTGTGGAGATGACCGTGGACTTCAGGAGAAACCCCCTGCACTCCCCCCATTCACCAACATGGACAGCACTGTGACTGCAGTGGAATCATTCAGGTTCCTGGGCACCACAATCTCTCAGGACCTGAAGTGGGACACTCACATAGACTCTATTGTTAAAAAGGCCCAGCAGAGGTTGTAATTCCTTCGCCAGCTGAGGAAGTTCAGCCTGTCACAGGAGCTGCTGAAACGGTTCTACTCTGCCATCACTGAATCTGTCCTCTGCACTATTATAACTGTCTGGTTCAGCTCAGCTACCAAATCTGACCTCAGAAGACTACAGAGGGTAGTCCGGACTGCTGAGCGAATCATTGGTACAACCCTCCCTTCTCTCCAAGAACTGTACTTATCCGAGTGGAGCAAAAAGGCTGGCAAAATCACTCTGGACCCCTCACCTCCAGCACACTCCCTCTTTGAACTGTTGCCCTCTGGTCGACGCTACAGAGCACTGAGCATCAGAACGGTCAGACACATGAACAGTTTCTTCCCTCAGGCAATCCATCTCATGAACACTTGACAATAACTGTGGAACACACACTATTTATTCACTCATACACGCATTTATCTAACACACATAATCAGTCTACATTTCAATTTGCACATAATATACCTGTACATACAACTGTCTATTGTTATATACCTGTACATACAATTGTCGATTTGCATATTTTTATTCCTTATTTACTTGTTGTTGCTATTTTTTTTATTTATTTTTATTTTATTTAGTTTTTGTTTTTTTGTTCAGTCCCTGTCATTCTGTTACACTGTGGAAGCTTCTGTCACGAAAACAAATTCCTCATATGTGTAAACATACCTGGCAATAAAGCTCATTCTGATTCTGATTCTGATCAGTCACTCCTCTCTTCATTTTATGCTAATGTCTCCATTGCTATACGAAACATACTATACGAAAAAAGGACAGCTTTTTTTGACTAAGGCAAATAGCCAAATTAAAATCTATGCTCTCGTTTAAGGATTTGGAGATAGTTACTCATGCCTTTGTCACTTCCAGACTTGATTATTGCAATGCGTTTTATATGGGTCTCAATCATTCATCGCTGAATCACTTGCAGTTGGTCCAGAACGTAGCCGCGAGGTTGCTGACTTAAGACGAGAGAAAGCATTTCTCCTGTCTAAGCATCTATTTATTGGTTACCGGTGGAGCATAGGATCCATTTTAAGATTTTATTATTTGTGTATAAAGCATTAAATGATCTAGCCCCATCATACTTGTCCGAACTTCTCAGCTATCAGCAATCCTCTCGCTCTCTCAGATCCTCTGATAAACTTTTCTTGCATATACCTCGCTCTCGCTTGAAATTGAAGGGGGATCTGGCTTTTTCTGTAGCCGGTCCTCGACTATGGAATAGCATACCTCTGGACATTAGATCTGCACCTTCCCTTCCTGTTTTTAAATCCCACCTGAAGACTTATCTGTATTCCTTGGCTTTTGGATGAAATGTATGTTTGTGTATGTTAATGTGTTTTTGTATTGATTATGTGTGTTTGAGTCATTTCTTTTTATTCTCGTAATCTCTATATTTACTTCATTTGTATATGTACAGCACTTTGGCATACACTAGCTGTTTTTAAATGTGCTATATAAATAAACTTGCCTAGACTTGACCTTATACTATCATAACAAAATTAACAATTCGTCTAAATCTCGCATGCTCTTTAAAACATTTGCCTCCCTCCTTTGTCCTCCTTCTTCATCAACTCTAACAGCTGACTACTTTGCCACGTTCTTCATTAATAAAATTAAAACCATCAGTGCACACTTTTCCACACCACAATCTGATAAAACACATCTTACCAGCAAACATACACTCATTCACATCATTCTCTTCACTCTCTGAGACAGAAGTCTGCAAACTCATCCTTTTAATCATCCTACTACTTGTCCGCTTGCTTTATTCAACATCAAGAAGATCAGGCCCTTTCTAACTCCTTGTTCAAGCTTTTGTTCTGTCCAGGCTGGACTATTGCTATGCTCTCTTGGCAGGTCTTCCACTAGTTTCTGTCAAAAACCTTTACATTACATACAGACTGTGGCATCAGATTAAGTTTTAATGAGCCAAAAAGAATGCACATCACACCTCTGTTTATCAATTTGCACTGGCTACCTATAGCTGCCTGCATAAAATTCAAGACATTAATGTTTGCCTACAAAACCACCACTGGCTCTGCACCCCTTTATCTAAATTAATTACTTCAGACTTATGTGCCCTCTAGAAGCTTGCGTTCTATACAAGGGAAACGTCCACTTTTATTTGTGCCATCCCAAAGAGGCATAAAATCACTTTCACAGACTTTTAAATTAAATGTTCCCTCCTGGTGGAATGACTTGCCCAACTCAATCCGAGCAGAGTCCTTAGTCATCTTCAAGAATCATCTAAAAACATATCTCTTCTATATATATATACAGTATATATTAGGGGTGAAACGGTACACAAAATTCACGGTTCGGTACATGCCTCGGTTTTTAATTCACGTTCGGTTTAATTTCGGTACAGTTAGGGGGAAGAAATGCAAAACATAAAATTGCTTGTCATTTATTATTAATATTTCTGAACATCAACAGTATACTTTTTTTTTAAATTTTGAATAAAATCCCTTCATGTTAAAAAAACATAAATAAATATATGAAAATAAAATAGAAAAAAGATCCCGAAGTTCTCCAATAAATACAATCCTTCTCAAATAAATTCAACAAAATATAAAAGGTAGTAAAAATAAAATGTATAAATAACTATTGATTACAGCGCAGTATTAACCACCCCAGGTTGCAGGCCTGCTCAGAATTTTTTTTTAAAGAACCTAACTTTTCCACACATTGTCTAAAGTATAACATTACAATTCCAGCTTATAGCCCTGTTCAGTTTCATTCAACTTTCATGTTTTTAGTCAGAAAAATGAACTTGTCTACACTCTCTGCAGTAAGGGCAGATCTGCTGGCAGTTACAATGTCTCCTGCTGTTGAAAATACCCTCTCACTAGGGACAGAGGTTGCAGGTACAGCAAGGTAGCACTTTGATAACTTTGCGATACAAGGATATGTGGACTCATTGATCCTCCACCATACAAGTGGGTTGGAATCCAGTGAAATACAGTCCACTGCCTTGTATGAGGCAACCTCTTCCTTCACCAGCTCCAAAGTAATCTTTTTTCCCACCTGAGTCTTGAAGATCTCACCAAACAGTTGAGCCATGGCTGACTTCTTGACAGGAGGAGATGATTCTGATGCCTCTGGGTGTCTTCTCTCTGGAGATGAACTGACTGCTGTTGTCCCTGTGGCTTCCTCACTCTACAAAATAATATATTTAATATATGATTATTAGTACTGACACTGTAGCAGCAAATGTTTCACATTAAGCAATAAATATATTATATGCACAAGAAAATTAATACCTGTTCTTCTTCCATGGATACAATCTCTGTGATGAGGCTGTTTGTGAGGCTGTTGTGATGTTGTGAAGCGTGTTGTGCGAGGTGGAGACTAAACAAACTTGCGGTCCGCCACTTAATATGTTCGTGTGGGAATGCAAATTTGTTCCGCACGTAAAATAAGGATTGCATTCGATACACATATGCACCGAACCGAAAGCTCTGTACCTATATATATAGGCATGAGATTCTGTCATGACAGGCATCATCCACATGAGGAAGGGCCTTGAACCTTGGGTCAAGAGATGTGCATTTGTGGAGGAAGTCATGACAAGCAGAGCATCTGTCCTCCAGGTTTTCTCTGATGGAAGTAAAATGAGGATTGCATTCGATACACATATGCACCGAACCGAAAGCTCTGTACCTATATATATAGGCATGAGATTCTGTCATGACAGGCATCATCCACATGAGGAAGGGCCTTGAACCTTGGGTCAAGAGATGTGCATTTGTGGAGGAAGTCATGACAAGCAGAGCATCTGTCCTCCAGGTTTTCTCTGATGGCATCCTTGACTTCTCTCACAGTTGGACTGTCTTCCTCTTTGGGTTCCATAGAGTTAAGCACTGTGGTTTTGAGGGGCAGGATCATTGATTTCGAAGGTGTGGATTCAGTGCTCATCAGTGTAGTGAGGATTTTTAGTGGTTTAAGGACCTCAATTACCTCCTCTGCCATTATCACATCCTGATCAGATAATGTGTCTGCTTTGTTCTTCTTGAGGGCATTTTCTGTCAGTGCTGAGTACACAGCTGTTTGTTGTTCAATGTACCTCTCAAACATATCATAACTAGAGTTCCAGCGGGTGGTAACATCATGAATAAGGGTGTGTTTTGGTAAATTAAGCATCTCCTGCCGCTGTTGGGCTATGGTGAAAAAAAACACACAACCCTTCTCACTCTGCCTAGCACTCTGGATACCTGGTTGAGACCTGTTGCTTTCTGCGAAAAAGGCTAAGCGTGTTGTGCGAGGTGGAGACTAAACAAACTTGCGGTCCGCCACTTAATATGTTCGTGTGGGAATGCAAATTTGTTCCGCACGTAAAATAAGGATTGCATTCGATACACATATGCACCGAACCGAAAGCTCTGTACCTATATATATAATATAATATAATCTATATATATTTTTAGATATATATATATTATATATATATCGTGGTGGTTCTAGACCACAGTAAATGGGGGGTTTGGGGGCAGGCAGGGGCCACTTGTGCTTTTAGGGGGCACACTTTTAAAATTAATCTTAAACTACTTTCATTATTATCCATTCAATAATTTTTCACCATGTCAGGTATCACTGCAATCTCTAGAATAAGATATTACAATTTCAACTCAAATGAATGTTGTATCATGTTTCATTAATTTGACAAATAATATTGTATTGTAGTGTCAGGGGCATCATGCACTCATTATTTTTGAAGGGGCATGAGTGAGGGGAGGGGGGATTCACATGCCATTTGACACACAGCAGCAACGATACCACTGTATAACTGATAGGTATTTATTTTATTTTTTTTATTTGAAATATTGCCAAACTATATCATGAAATATCTTGCTTCTCAAATATGTGTAAGTAAATGCATTTTGCACCTTTATAGATTATGTTAGATGATCTACAACTGGCGATGGGCAAAGTAGCCTAATAGTGTAATCTATTAACTTTTTACTTAAGAACCAGATATGGGTGTCATGTCATAAAATATTTTTAATATGACTGACTTAGTAGGCTATTTAATGTGAATTTAAATATTTTTTTTTTATTTAAAGTTACTAATTAGCCTATAACACTTCATTGTACAGAAGAGTGCAAAGGAACTTTACATTATCAAAGAACTATTTCCACGTATTCATTCTAGCGAGTTCAGCACTCTCCAAAAAACTCCCATTATAATCATTAAAGTTGTTTAAACTGTGAATGAATCTCTTACTTACATTCGTACACTTGTTAAGAGCATGGGCTGCAAGATTCAGTTCGGGTTCTCCACCGCCTCTATTCACGGGATTCTATTTCCCACTCTGGTGGGGCCTGAGCATCTCTGGTCATGGACAAAGAAGTAACACTTTCTTGAGAAAGGAGGCCGTGAGGTGTTCCCTCCTCTCGACAAGAGTCCGGGTTTTCTAAGCCGTACTTTTTCATCGTTCCGAAGAAGGATGGGGGGTTACATCCGATTTTAGATCTGCGTTTTGTTGAACCGCTCAGTGATGCGACTCATGTTCAGAATGCTCATGATCAAACAGGTCGTGTCTCAAATCAGGTCCAAGGACTGGTTTGTGACGATAGATCGGAAAGACGCATATTTCCACATACTCATCCTTCTTCAACTCAGGAATTTCCTGAGGTTTGCTTTCGAGGGCGAAGCATACCAATAATCGGGCGGGATGCACCCTCACTTTCACCAAGTGCGTGGATTCTGCTCTGGCTCCCCGGGGGTGCGACTCCAGGGCATCCGCATACTCGATTATATCGACGATTGGTTAACACTAGCTTAATCAGAGCAGATGGCGGCTCGGCATCGAGATGTCGTCCTCGCCTATATGAGAGAGCTGGGTTTAAGACTAAACGTCAAGAAGAGTGTTCTTTCTCCACTACAGAGGACCACTTATTTATGTGTGGTGTGGGACTCAACCTTGATGCAGGCACATCTGTCTCCTGCTCGGATCAAGTCGATCCTCACCGCAGTCGCGAGAGTCAGAGGAGGCCGGTCACTCACTGTCAAGCATGTTTCAGAGACTGCTGGGTCTGATGGCCGCTGCGTCCAACGTGATACCTGTTGGCCTGCTGTACATGAGACCCCTAAAGTGGTGACACAAGACCAAGGGGTTTTCTCCAAAGGGAAATACACTTTGCATGATCAAGGTTACACGGTGATGCTTACGGGCCTTAGACATGTGGAAGAAACGATGGTTCCTGTCACAGGGCCCTGTGTCGGGGGCTCCTTGTCGTCGTGTAATGCTAACAACGGATGCCTCCCTCATGGGCTCCGGTCATGAGTCATGAGTGACCGGTCTGCCCAAGATCTGTGGGGAGGCCACCATCTTATGTAGCACATAATTTGCCTGGAGATACTGGCCATGTTTCGAGTTTTGAAACACTTTCTCCCAGACCTAAGAAGTGTGCTTTCTCACCCCCGCACTTTCACAATGTGTGTGGATGCTGCTCTGGCTCCTCTGCAACTCCAGGGCATTCGCATACTCAATTACATCGACGATTGGTTGATACTAGCTCTTCGGAGCATATGGCAATTCGGCATTGAGATGTTGTCCTAGCCCATATGAAAGAGCTGGGGTTAAGGCTAAGCGCCAGGGAAAGTGTGCTTTCTCCACTACAGAGAACCATTTATCTGGGCATGGTGTGGGATTCGACCACGATGCAGGCACGTCTGTCTCCTGCTCAGATTGAGTCGATCCTCACAGCCGTGAAGAGAGGGGGAGAAGGCCAGTCACTCACTGTCAAACAGTTTCAGAGACTATTGGGTCTGATGGCAGCTGCATCCAACAAAAGACCTTTTGGCCTGCTGTACATGAGACCCTTGCAGAAGTGGCTCAGGACCAAGGGTTCACTCCCGAGTCACGCGGCGATGCTTACGTGCCTTAGATATGTGGAGGAAACCTTGGTTCCTGTCACAAGGCCCCTCACGGGCTGGGGAGCAGTCATGAGTTGCCGCTCTGCCCAGGGTCTGTGGAAAGACCATCATCTCACTTGGCACATCAACTGTATGGAGATGCTGGCCGTGTTTCGAGCATTGAAGCAATTTCTTCCAGACCTGAGAGGACATCATGTGCTTGTTCACACAGACAACACATCGGTGGTCTCTTACGCCAGATCCTTCTGTGGGCCCAGGGGAAGCTCCTCTCCCTGAGAGCAGTTCACATCGCTGGGCATCTCAATCAGGGAGCAGACATCCTGTCGAGGCAGAGGCTGAGGCCCGGGGAATGGAAGCACCACACCGAGGTGGTGGAGCAGATTTGGAAGAAGTTTGGTCGAGCCCAGGTAGACTTGTTTGCGTCTCGAGAGACCTCACAATGTCCCCTTTGGTTCTCCCTCTGCATCTTGCTATCTGGGGCTGCATTCCATGGTACAGATTGGCCAAGGCTTGTGCGTCTGCCTTCCCCCCCGTTGCTTCTTCTCCCGGGAGTTCGGACAGAGTTTTCCAGAACATGGTTTGTTCCCTCATGTTTTGTAGCCCTGTACTGGGCTAGCCCATGTTTGGTTGCGAAATGGTTGTTCCCTTCTGGCGTGTTCAGGCGGGGGGCACCATCTTTCTCCCCCGTCTGGAGTTGTGGAAACTGTCGGTGTGGCCCCTGAGGGGGGACAACTCATAGCTTCCGGTCTCTCAACTGAGGTTGTTGAGACATCCTCCACTCCAGAGCTCCTTCCATGAGGAAACTGTACTCCTTGAAGTGGATTGTGTTCACGTCATGGTGCGGAAATCATCAGATGGTCCCAGTTAACTGCCCGGGTGGTTCAGTTTTGGAGTTCCTGCAGGAACGATTCTCCACAGGTTTGACCACCTCCACCTTTAGAGTGTTCATGGTGGCCATAGTTGCTTACCACGTCCCTTTGGGTGGTCAGTCATTGGGGGCGAAGCCCGTTGGTACATGTTTCTTTTGTTCTGTGAGGCCAGGAGAAGTATGGTACCGCTCCAGACTCTCAGGTGCATCTGTCTTAGCTGTGCTCGCCATGATTTCACACTAGACAGGCATTTGTTAGTATGGGGGTGTGAGCATTCTCATTTCCAAAGTGTTTTCCGACGCAGCGTGAGTTCCCGAAGGGGAACGTCCCAGGTTACGTATGTAACCATGGTTCCCCAAGGAATGAGTACTCTGTGTGTCTCCGTTTGCCTCAAGTTAATTTTGACACCAAATTTTGATTTAGTTTTAGTCATAGTCTTTTGACTAAAATTCCATTTAGTTTTAGTCATATTTTAGTCATCTGAATTGTTTTTAGTTTTAGTCGACTAAATATCATAAGATTGTAGTTGACTAAATCTACAGTAAATTTAGTCGGTTAAAATCAAATGGGGTTAGTTACAGTGCATTTATTAAGCATTTCTCTAAAAATTCCAAACTCATTATATAGGTTTGATATTAAGATTTTACAGAGGCGGACAGTATTAAAACCTAATAAAACACAAAAGGTTTTTGACTGAAGCAGCACTGCACAGACCATTCTGTGTGTGATATCAAAGTACCGCGAGAGCGATTAGAGAGCATTTTTGAATGTTTGTTTTGATGTCAAATAAATCTTGCTGTTTTGCTTTTTTGTTAAAGCAGTGTTGCTGTTGTAAAGTTATACATCTACAGTTGTGTTGCTGGGTTTTAAAGCAGGTTTGATTTTTGTTTTCTTCCTTATCAGTCTGTATTTACAGCGATTTCACTGTCCACTCTGTTCAAATGTGGATGAATGGCTACACATAAATGTGTGCACACACTGTCAGAGCTGTGTGAGATCACTACCATCCTGCTTTTGTGGGGTGGGTAGGGGTGTTAAATAATATATATAATACATATTATGTTTTTTTTGTTTTTTTTCTCCCCATAGGTTTTTAACATTCTAAAAGCTCTTTATTCCAAAGATATTACAATCTAGTCAGTGTATTCAGTAGGTGTAATGTATTGTAAGTTGCTTCAGAGGTATTGCAAGTATTACATACAACAATAATAAAACTTTACTTTTGGAAATTTTGGAAATTTACTTTTGGTACTTAAGTATTTTTAAAAGCAAGTACTTCTGTACTTTTACTTAAGTAAAAATCTGTCTTTACAACTTTTACTTGTAGTAGAGTAGTGTTTGACCTGTAGTATCTGTACTTTCACTCAAGTAGTGGAGTTGTGTACTTTGTCCGCCTCTGAGGTTTTACCATGATAGACACCGATTTAACTGGGGTGAAACACAACATGCCTTTATGTTAAAATTAAGTAAAACAACTTCTCATAAAGAACAAGAACATGGTCTTCTTTTTAATGAAATACAAATAGTTATATAGGCTAATTATGCATTCTTTGTAGCAACTTGTTTACCATATTCTTCAGTCTTTCAAGCAGACATATTTATTTCTTTAAATACATTTAGATTAATCTTTAGGGCTACTAAAGTTTTTCAGTCAAGAGTAGTGAGTTATTTTCTGTGTTTCTTTTGTTGCTTGATTAACACCAATGACTTGGAAAATAGCAACTAAATTAGGCTGCTATCCCTTAAAAAACCGAATGCACAGCTGCAATGGACACATTGTACTGATACATGTTCTCCCTGCTGTTTACGTTCACTTAAGACTTAATCAACTGTGTTTACGTGAACACTCGTCAAAACGGACAATTCGACATCATTGGTCTTGTGTGCTAATTCCCTCCTCATTCCTTTATTTGGCCACGCTTGATCCGCAATTCAAAGTACTCGCGTGCTGTGAGACGCGCTTTCTGTGTGTGTTGTAGGCGCGTTTCCATTACAGATTTGCGCAAAACTTTTGCGATATTTTCTGAATGTCGATAAAAAGTATTGCGAAATGATGGCGTTTCCATTAACCAATGTTATGCGTCTAAAACGTAACCTTTTGCCTCTCGCTATAAGTCATGGCAACGGATTTTGGTGAGATTTTGATGGATTTTGGCTATATTTATTCAAAGGAAGCTTATGCATGTATCTTTACAGAAGCAGCAGAGAGCCGCTTCAGAAACGTGACGTGCTCGCTTGGATAAACCATTGGACCTGTATAAAAACTATAAACAACCAGGCAATCGTCTCATCAAAGCCACACTGCACCGCAGACGTGTGCAATGTAAATTGTCTTAGTATTAATAGTAGGGAAAGCCCCTTATACTGGAGCGCGGCCACTTATGATGTGTTTCTTGGAGGTTATAGTACATTTAAGAATGATCATATGACTTTTTACATATGTCATGTGACCTGTAAATGCGAAAAAACGTTTCCGTTGCAGTTTTGCGATTTATTCCTTTTTCGCATTGCCTGAAAACCCACCTCATGCGAGAGTAAAAACTTTTTTTGCGATATATGGACGTTTTTGCAAAATTGAAGCGTTTCCATTAGGCGTATTTTCAAATCGCAATTTCAATTTGCGCAATTTGAAGGGCAATGGAAACGCGCCTAGTGTCTGCGCTCAGAAAACCGGACCAAATTGAGTTATCTCTTGCGTCGTCAGATTTATCCAGTATGTCTGCTCTAACTCGTACTCTACTTCTTTTCCTCGCCACATATATTGACAATTTTTTTTTTTAATAAATTTTTTAAAAAAATAAAAAAAATTATAATAAAAAAAAAAC
>JADLZN010009929.1:0-177157 GCA_018155175.1 Sinocyclocheilus anophthalmus
TCTGTAATGTGTCTTCCTTCAAGTAGGGGTGCTCAATCCTAGTCATGAGAAGCTACTGCACCAGAGGAACCTTTTCATAGTTCCTAGAACTATTGGCAGAAGTACCCGCTTTTTGGCATATTCACACCGCAGGAACTAAGAACGGTTTTAGTTCTAGGTACTCTGTTTTTTTACTTCAGAGTAGGGTCTAAATCAGTTCTATAGGAACTATCAGTGATGCAATGTACACGGATTGACCAAATGCATACGAAACACCAGCTACCCAGCATTTTTAAAAAGCCATGTAAACATATTTACTCCACACACATGGAAAATAGTGGTAATGGCATTTAGCTACCTGTTGTCTGCAGCGTTGTGTTCTTTTCTCAGCCTCAATGATATGTAACACTGCAAGTTGTCATAGAAGATTGAGTCTCTTAGGCCAAATTTTAGCTGTTTCATTTGTGCAAATTGGGCATTTATCTTCCATCTCCTGTTATCACGAAACCCACGACACACAACAAAAACAGCTCCTATGTTGCTGATGTTGCTGTCGGCCGCTTCAGAGTACCCGCTGCCGGTGCGAATGCAACCTGGAAAACGGCCCAAGGGGGAAATTGGTTCTCTAGTTTCTCTAATCACTATAGGCCCCTTTCTCGCACCGCTTTAGTTCCAGAACTAAACGTACGGTACTAAAGTACTGGGACGATTTTGCGCGAACTATTTCCCAGTACCATTTAAAAGGTTGCATTCGCACCGACAGTGTGTACTAGGAAGTGACGTAAGCTGGTCGACAGCGACGTCATTTGTGCGCAGTGTTCAATAACAGAAACAAAGAAGAACAACATTACATTATTAGGAGGATGGAGGACGCTGTGATTGGAGTTGTTTTTGTTGTGTCTCGCGGGTTTCTCAATAATGGACATGGAATGTTGACGTATACGTAAAGCGATTGAAAGAACGGAAAGGAGGACTAAGAATCTCCAACGACAACTGGCAGTGCTACATTTGCTACAAGTGCCTGCACTTCAGCGTTCGTCCATCTGTCGCTGTTCTCCATACTTGCGAAATAAGTTGAGACAGTGTTTACAGTATGTTTACACTGTGTTTTAAATCATGGTGGGTGAGGGTGTTTTCGTACTCGTTTGGCCAATCAGTGTCTACTTACATCACGATTAGTACCATTTGTGCTGGTTAGACCCTGCTCCGGAGTTGGAGCTAATTTGGTTCTCGAAAAAGGAAGTCCGGTAATAAAATTGCTCCCAGTTCCGGCGGTGCGAACACGCCGAAAAGTGGGTAGTTCCACAATTAGTTCTGGTACTATGAAAAGGTTCCCGCGGTGCGAAAGGCCCTTATCCGTGCAAAAGCCCCTAGGTGTGCCAAACTTGGTTCAGATCAGTGGTCCTCCAGGAGCAGGATTGGACACTCCTGTGGCATGTTACACAACGCTAGTTGAACAAACTCTGAGCTTCAGAGTAGGTTTAGAGTTGACAAAACCAAACAAACCCAGCCTGGTTTAGATCAGGTTCAGCGGGCTCACAAACCTTGATCTAAACCTATATACTATAAACTTCTCAGCCTCCGTTTCTTGAGACCCACTTCCTGCAGAGTTAAAGCTCAAACCCTGATCAAACTCACGTACCTTGATTCTAGGGACGTGAAGACCTGCTGCGTTCCAGTTCACTTTTTTTTATGCCCTTCACTCGCTAACTTCCCTACGTCTCGTTTACTCGGATGTACGTCACTGATTACGTTGCACGAGTGCCCACTACAGGCAGAACCCTTGGAATGGGCTGAACTGGAAAGTCCTAAGCCCTTGACCTTAGCCCTGTCCCCAAATGGAACGCTTCATGTGCACCTCTTACGATTTTACTATGCCGCCGCGTGGCGTGTCCGTTAAGTACCCACGAAAACCGTAGGTTGTGCAATTTTGTCATTTTAGCATTCAGACGGGTGCTCGTCATAGCACCGCATTTGTGGCCATTATGCGCACCTCGATCCGCACTTGTTTGTGCCGGCCCGCATCGGGTGACTCTGCAGCGACGCTACCCGACATGCCAAAGCGCATTTATTATGTCACGAAAGTGTGGACACAGAGGAAGACCGCAAGGTTTTAGGTTGCCATTTGGGACAGGGCCTTAGAATCCCTATGGATTGGTTTATGTTTTTACATGTTTCCTCCTTACGGAATATTGTTTGGCAGCATTCTATATGTAAGAGATATGCTTGTCTAGTTTAAATGTTAAAAAAGAAAAAGAAAAAAAAGTGTTTGGGGTGGGATAAATTAAAACGCTATCTGCGTGATGTCATAGTTGTGTTGCATTGTGTCTACAGAGTGGCTGAAGTGTGCATTGAAGCAGACTCGCTCCCCGGTTAAAATCGAGTTCGAGGGTAATTCCCCTGTAAACTTCCCTCGTCGCCTTTGACAAAGTGGAATGCAACTTCAAAATGGCAGTGGGTTCCCCCGAGGGTAAAGGCTAGGGAAGTTTTGCTAGTGGAGTGTCTAAACGTTAACTGGAACGTCATTCCTTGATGAGCTTGCACAGCGTGTTTGATTAGGGACAGAGCTTACTCTGCAGGGCATTGGCCCTCCAGGCAAATTTGAGGACCCTGCTATAAACGTCAACTCAGGTTTGATCCAGAGTTTGTGACACAACTAAAAAAAAACAAATCTTAAATTCTTTAAACAATCTTAAACACCAAAAAAAAAAAATTTCATTTAAAAACTAAACTCAAGTTTACTTGGGTAGCCACTGAAACCGGCTTCATCAAATAGACCACAGATCTACAAGTGTATAAAAAAACATTCAGCAAAAGCAAACCATGTTTCCATTCTCTTGTCGTCCAGGTTCAGAATAAAGTGTATGAGGAGCTGTGTGGTGTGCTGGATGTGCGGTACCCTCAGTATAGTGACCGACACAGACTGCCATATCTGTGCGCTCTGATCAACGAGATGTTAAGACTTCGACCTGTAGCTCCCCTCGCCGTGCCTCACAGAGCCATACGAAACAGCAGGTGAGCATCAGTGAAATCACAGTGCTGTGATACTTCATGATTAATTTCAACTCAGTTCGTCATCTCTAGTGACGTATGCATTACGGTTTGTCATGATTTTTCTGAGATCTGACTCTGAACTGCTCTTGACAGATCACTGTGTGGTTAAGTTGACTAATGAAATTGACTGTGTGTGAGGCTTTGTTTTGGAAAAATTAATGCGTTTGTCATTTATTTTGCATTGTCCTGTTTTTTGGTGTGAAATTAAGTATTGTGGCATGAGTGTGTGACCCAAATGTGTGAAAGTTGAAGTTGAAAGCTGAACTTTGTGCATTCTGGGATTTCTTTTGGTACAAACATGCAACAATACCTTAAAATTTGGCCAAAACAAAGTCATTTATGACAGCATAATCAAGATGCCTACTTTTTGGAACAGCCTCTTCTTTGTAGGCATGGCATCCTTATGCTGAATCCTTAATGCTGCCTCTGTAGGCTGCTCACTGGGTTTTGAAACAGATCAATTTAACAAAGATTTAAACAACTGTGCTGCATTAATGTGTAAGTTAGATTCCTGTAAGAAATTCATACAGTCCTCTGTTTAGTATTGCAGGCCATTTCATCCCCAAGAATACAATAATCATTCCTAATCTGTATGGTGCTCACCATGATCCAGAGGTCTGGGATGATCCATACAGCTTCAAACCAGGTACAATCCACACATTTTCCATCTTTTATAATTAGCATATTTACATAGTACATATTCCAGTGCTCATTAACAGTGACAGTGAATCTGATTTATTGCAGAACGCTTTTTGGAAGGTGGTGGCGGGTCCCTTCGTGCCCTGATTCCTTTTGGAGGAGGGGCCCGACTGTGTCTGGGAGAGGCAGTAGCCAAAATGGAAATGTTTCTTTTCACAGCCTATCTGCTGCGAGACTTTCAGTTCCTACCTGCCAGTAAAGAGGAGCCTCTGCCTGACCTGCGAGGTGTCGCCAGTGTGGTTCTTAAAGTCAAACCATACACAGTTATAGCACACCCAAGAGAACAGTAACAGGTTATGAATAGTGTGCCGCAGGAATGAGTCCTAAAACCCAGATACAAACTGACATTTTATAACTTCCCACTCCATTATCCCAATGTTAATGGGTTTTTTTTTTTAAAGGGGTCATATGACGTAGCTAATGTAATGCATGTTTATGCGGTTTAAGGTTCAGAAAACACATTATTTTTCACATAATGTGCATTATTGCTTCTCCTTTATGCCCTGCCTTTCTGAAAGCATCGATTTTTACAAAGCTCATCGTTCTGAAAAGCATTTGTGCTCTGATTGGCCAGCTATCCAGATCGTTGTGATTGGCCGAATTCCTCAAGAATGTGACGGAAATGTTACGCCCCTACCCCTTACTGTGATGCTGTGTCCGGCCGGAGTGACGAGACAAAAACGAGAAAACCCATTATAAACGAGGCATTTGTTGCATCCAGTGGACATAATTACTGATTATAATGACTTATACTGTTTTTTTTACGTGTTGCGTTGCATCGCACCGTGTAAACATATAACCATGTCTGCATTTTTGATCGGAGAAATGACAAACAAGCGCTACTCAACACTGCTCAAAACTCGCGTTTGAATCGGCAGTGGCAAATTCTTTAAATATAAAAAATGAGTCAGAAGCGCCAGACTGTCCTTGTAAATTTGGAACTGCCCCACTTTATAGAAACCTTTGCCTTTGTGCACAGACGCATTGTAGGTTAACGTTACTCTGCAGGTTCAGGAAACGGTCCTCCATAAAATGCGTTGCACACATCGGAATATTTGGGTTGAAGATTTCTGGAACAGAGTTGTAAATACAACGTAACCACTGATTTCTAGTTGTGTCGTCTTTTGGAAGACCAAACAAAGTAGCATAGCTTTCACAACGAAGCACACAGCGTGAACCAAATGCGGTTTAGTGAGGCGGCTGCTGGCGTTCTAGAGTGAGGAACGCCGGGGGCTACAGAACGCGTCGGATTCGAAGAAGGAGCGTCCGGCGGACTTGCGGCACCCACATGTGACAACCCCGGGCTGTCCACATGAGCCGTCCGGCGATCCACAGCACAAGTTGATGTATTTTCTCAGTGACCAGCACAGATCAGCTCTAGGCTTGATGAAGCGGATATCGTCCTCTTTTGGAAGGCCAAACTAAGTAGTTTTGCTTTCACAACGAAACATAGCGTCTTCACGACATGGCGGCGGCACAACAATACTACAGCGAGAATAAAAAAAAAAAAAGTTGCGCCTTCTTTCTTTGCGTAAACATTTAGGCGGCGTTATGCAAATCTTCCCACACCGTGACGTAAACATGTGGGGGTGTGTTAGAAACAGCTTTTAGAAGGGCAGGCAAGTCCCTTAAACTTTTATAAAGAATATCTCTTTGGAGTTGAAACTTTAGTCTTTGCAACTTTAAGGATCTTATCTATTCACGAACAGCTTGTAACATACCAAAGAGAAAGTCAATTTGAAATTACTTCTATACCCCTGTATAGGTTTTGGTTAAATGCTGAATAAAGGTCTGTGTTAACCAATCTCAAGATATTTTCCCATTTGATTCTACAACACAAGTACATTAGTATCCCTACTCCATGGCGAGCAGCGACTTTTTTGACCGTGTATGCTGAGTGATAATAGTAAAAAAAATATGCAAAGTCAACGTTGCAACCTTGTAACGTAATACAATCAGAGAAGGCCTTCAACGTTAAGCGACACAGCATCCGCAAAACACAGCGAACAACATGATGTTTTTTGTATTATTAAAATTTTATAGAGCTCACAGGTTTTTTTTTTTTTTTAAATGTTTCTCGCTAGGCAATAACAGTGACAGTAACTTATATCTCAACATACATTGTCTATGACCAAAAATGTAAGATATGTTTTCAGTGGACTTTTAAAATTTTCTTTGCTTGAGAAAACAAAAAATATACAGTTACAGCGTTTTTTTTCTTTTGATTAAGTCGAGTTGGTTTTGCATCAAACACAATGTGATTTTCGGCAATCGAGATCTGACAGGAACAGCACATTTTTCCGCTTGGGTGAGCGCTTCACGGACAACTTACCTCGTGCATGAAATCTCCCACAGACCAGCAAAACGCTGAGAACGCGCTACAATCCTGAAGAGTCATAGCAACAGAGCGGAGGCGAGAAAGCTGCGGAGAATCCGCTCGCCCGGAAGCTTCCGTCACTAACGTAGATTTAGAGAAAATGACTGCCGTTTGGCAAATAAATAATTTTACGTACTTATTCCTAACTCTTTAAGCTTTGTTACATTTCAAATGACAAGGGATCAGCTTATAATCATGTTTATATGAATTATCCCGTGAACTTATTCTCTCAAATGGCCTGGGTATGCGGAGCATTCACAGCTTATATAGACAGAACGCCACTGCCCTACTCATGATTTTGTTAAGCTTTTATGTGTCTTGTAAAAGGTGGTTGCTAACAAGTGACTAAATGGGACTACAGAGGTTGTCAGGAACATTAAACGGCATCACGCCACACTAGAAAACTCATCAAATCTCTAGTCCACTTTTAAAGCCTTGTTGCGTTTATTGCATGACAATTCTAACTCAAACTTTCCAACTTGTAGATATTAAATAAAGACTGCAAGAGCTGTAGGAAACTTAAGAGTGGTGATGCTGAAGCCATGTGACCGTAGTGTAGTTTTTTTATAGCTTAATTTTAGCTTTTTACTTTTGGCGATTGTATTTAGGCTTCAAAATTCATAAAATCTGTGTTCATTTGTATCTTGAACAAAACGTGTAGGAATCATACACTGGTCACAGACCTTATTTTCTAACTATCCAAAAGACATTAGAAAATTCCTGCTGACTTGTTGTCGAGGGAAACAAGGTGATGCTATCTTCCAGGTTATTGCCCTATAAAAAATGTCATCCCTGCACTACTCTTTATATAATTGTTTTAACACCCTGTATTTTTTCGTATGTATTTTAGGTCACACATCACATAATTTTTAGAATATTGTTTAACAATGGAAGTCCTATTGTTGACTACACTACAGTTCATTGGTTTTTGTAAGATTTTGTCATTATTATTGTGCGTAAACATGGTGATGAGTTAGGCCTATGTAATTTTTTACACTAATAAAACACAAACTTTCAAGAATTTGAAACAAAATGTACAAAAACGTTTGAGTTAATAATAAAGATGATACCTTGAGATATTTGTGTTGGTCGGTGCCCGATCTTGTCCCTCCTCTCTCTCTGCCGGTTCACTTTCTGTCAACTTACTGTAATGTCCAAAATAAAGGCATAAAAATGCAACAAAAAAAATAAATTCATCAAAGATATTCTTGATTCCTAAAGATGCACTCAGTATTTCCCACACGACAAATAATATATAGGGTACAATGGGACTAAAGGCACACCCTAAGAAAAAAATGTGCTTTTCACAACGTCCAAAGTGTACAGGTGCATCTCAATAAATTAAAAAGTTGTGGAAAAGTTCATTTATTTCAGAAATTCAACTCAAATTGTTACTCGAGTATTAAATAAATTCAATGCACATAGACTGAAGTTGTTTAAGTCTTTGGTTATTTTAATTGATGATTTTGGCTCACATTTAAGAAAAACCCACCGATTCACTATCTCAACAAATTTGAATACGTCATAAGACCAATAAAAAAAACATTTTAAGTGAATTGTTGGCCTTCTGTAAAGTATGTTCATTTACTGTACATGTACTCAGTATTTGGTAGGGGCTCCTTTTGCTTTAATTTTGCCTCAATTCGGCGTGGCATGGAGGTTATCAGTTTGTGGCACTGCTGAGGTGGTATGGAAGCCTAGGTTTCTTTGACAGTGGCCTTCAGCGTATCTGCATTTTTTTGGTCTCTTGTTTTTCATTTTCTTCTTGACAATACCCCATATATTCTCTTTGGGGTTCAGGTCTGGTGAGTTTGCTGTCCAGACAAGCACACCAACACAATGGTCATTTAACCAACTTTTGTTGCTTTTGGCAGTGTGGGCAGGTGCCAAATCTTGTTGGAAAATGAAATCAGCATCTTCAAAAGCTGGTCAGCAGAAGGAAGCATGTTTTCTTGGTAAACGGGTGCAGTGACATTTTTTTTCAAAAAACACAATGGACCAACAACCGGCAGATGACATTGCACCCCAAATTATTACAGACTGTGGAAACTTAACACTGGTTTTCAAGCAACTTGGGCTATGAGCTTCTTACACCCTTCCTCCAGACTCTAGGACCTTGGTTTCCAAATGAATACAAAACTTGCTCTCATCTGAAAAGAGAGGACTTTGGACCACTGGGCAACATCCCAGTTCTTCTTCTCCTTAGCCCAGGTAACGCCTCTGACGTTGTCTGTGGTTTCAGGAGTGGCTTAACAAGAGGAATAAGACAACTGTAGCCAAATTCCTTGACACTTCTGTGTGTGGTGGCTCTTGATGCTTTGACCCCAGCCTCAGTCCATTCCTTTGTGAAGTTCACTCAAATTCTTGTCTGACAATCCTCATAAGGTTCTCTCGGTTGGTTGTGCATCTTTTTTCTTCCACACTTTTTCCTTCCACTCAATTTTCTGTTAACATGCTTGGATACAGCTTTCTGTGAACAGCCAGCTTCTTTGGCAAATAATGTTTGTGGCTTGCCCTCCTTGTGAAGGGTGTCAATGATTGTCTTCTGGACAACTGTCAGATCTGCAGTCTTCCCCATTATTGTGTAGCCTAGTGAATCAAACTGAGAGATCATTTTGAAGGCTCAGGAAACCTTTGCAGGTGTTTTGAGTTGATTAGCTGATTGGCATGTCACCATATTCTAATTTGTTGAGTTAGTGAATTGGTGGGTTTTTGTTAAATGTGAGCCAAAATCCTCACAATTAAAATAACCAGAGACTTAAACTACTTCAGTCTGTGTAAATTGAATTTATTTAATACACGAGTTTAACAAATTGAGTTGAATTACTGAAATAAATAAAAAAACTTTTTCACGACATTCTAATTTATTGAGATGAACCTGTATGATCAGAAAAAAGATATACCTTTGTATTGAACATTTATGGAGCAACAGATTTTGTGTGAAAATAAATCATTCAGGTTGTTTATTTTGTTTAAAAATCTTATAAATGTGTGAGGTGGCAAGGGGGGCCTTTTACCCCACACAGGGGGTAAAAGGCTGGGGTAAAAGTCACATGGAATTGATACAATACTTCAACTAAAATAAGTTTTTTTAAAATAATGTCTAAGTTAATACTTGTTCAAAACAATCACTTCAGCAAAGTTTTTACTATTTTCTGCTTATTTTGAAAAATAAAATAATTTTTTTTCAATAAATATACAGTCATTAAAATATATTAAATTAACTATTTTAAAATACAAAAACACATCATTAAAAAAAAAAAAAAAAAAAAAATAAGGAAAAAAAAAAACCAAATTGTGAAAGGAAGATCCTATAATAATTCTACAGATTTTCAGTAGTAAAACAAATTATATGTTATTATATGATATAACTAATCTTGTTATTCTAAACAGGGTGATTATGTCTTTGATGGACACCCAACATCATATATGATATTTACCATCTGAATCTAACCATGTGTGATGTCAACAATTGGAAAAGTCAGCCATTTATTAATTATCATGTTAATTACTGTGGCTTTAGCCCCAACAGCAGGGGCGCTTTATACCCCAAATGCCATTTTATTCTTTCGTTATTTAAAAACTGTTACTTTAATTATCTTAAACAAAACTGAAAATCATTAAGAGGACCTTTATTGTCTCAAAATATATTCCATAATTTTAGCGATTCTCATTTGCTTTTAAATCTACAACATTTTTGTTTTTGTTAACATTAAATACATGTGCATCTCAATAAATTAGAATGTCTTTGAAAAGTTCATTTATTTCAGTAATTCGACTTAAATTGTGAAACTCGTGTATTATATAATTTCAATGCACACAGACTGAAGTGGTTAATGCTTTGGTTCTTTTAATTGTGATGATTTTGGCTCACATTTAACAAACCAACCCACCAATTCCATCTCACAAATTAGAATATGGTGACATGCCATTCAGCTAATCAACTCAAAACACCTGCTAAGGTTTCCTGAGCCTTCAAAATGGTATTTCAGTTTGGTTCACTAGGCTACACAGTCATGGTGAAGACTGCTGATCTGACAGTTTTCCAGAAGACAATCATTGACACCCTTCACAAGGATGGTAAGCCACAAACATTCATTGCCAAAGAAGCTGGCTTTTCACAGAGTTCTGTATCCAAGCATGTTAACAGAAAGTTGATTGGAAGAAAAAAGTGTGGAGAAAAAAGATGCACAACCACCGAGAGAACCGCAGCCTTATGAGGAAAGTCAAGCAAAATCGATTCAAGAATTTAAGTGAACTTCACAAGGAATCGACTGAGGCTGGGGTCAAGGCATCAATAGCCACCACACACAGATGTGTCAAGGGATTTGGCTACAGTTGTCGTATTCCTCTTGTTAGCCACTCCTAAACCACAGACAACGTCAGAGGCGTCTTACCTGGGCTAAGGATAAGAAGAACTGGACTGTTGCCCAGTGGTTTAAAGTCCTCTTTTCAGATGAGAGCAAATTTTATATTTCATTTGGAAACAAGGTCCTAGAGTCTGAGGAAGGGTGGAGAAGCTCATAGCCAAAATTGCTTGAAGTCCAGTGTTGAGGTCCTCCACAGTCTGGGATATTTGGTTCAAATTCATCTGCTGGTGGTGGTCCTTGTGTTTTTGAAACCAACCACTGCACCCGTTTAACCAAGAAATTTGGAGGAACTTCATGCTTCCTTCTGCTGACATCTTTGAATATGCTTATTTCATTTCCAGCAGGATTGGCACCTGCCACACTTGCCAAAAAGCAACCAAAAGTTGGTTTAAAGACCGATGGTGTTGTGTGGCTTGACTGGCCAGCAAACTCACTCAGACCTAACCCATAGATAATCTATGGGTATTGTCAAGAGTCTGTGGTCATTGAATTTATTTAATACACGAGTTTTCACAATCTGAGTTGAATTACTGAAATAAATCAAATTTATGATTCCACGACATTCTAATTTATTGAGATGCACCTTTATTAGATCAAGCCAGCACAAATCACTTTGCGCTGCTGCCCGCTCGGCGGCAAGGATCAATCTAGTGATAGGTCGTTCTTGACGATTCGCATCTTTAATGTGACTCGGGAAGATCGAGTCGTCTTGGGGAGGATTCGTTCAGTCCGTGCATCTCGCAAGAAAACATCCTATAGGTTTCGTAGTCTGTACTGGAATTATGCTGCATCTCAATGTGCCTACTTATAATACGCCCTTAAAGTATGTACTCTTTTGGTGAAGAAAAAGTACACACTTTTGAGTGTGTAGTAGAAGAGTAGGCAAGCTTTGGGACACACTGTCACACAACTGCGTCTTTAACTGATGCTCTGTCTCATAGATACACACACCCTGTCACTGTAAACTGGCCTGTCAATCATCTTGTCACAGTTAACATCCTCCACATTTCATTTCATTTAACTTCCTACCGTACTGGAGAGAAAAGAAGTAGCTCGTTGATCTGCCAGTCGCGGGTCTTTCATGCGGAGAACTCTGCTCATATTTTCTGCATAATGAGGCATTTAAGTTAGGACCAAACTTTGTTGTTGCAGATGAAATATAGCACAGATAACATTAAATAAATATTTTTTACCAGGTTAAATGTTAATTATTAGTAACTCAAACCCCTTTTTGTAAACCTCTCTGCCTAACCACCGGTCGTGCGCATCCGCAACGTTTGTATTTTTTCTAAAGCGTTATATTCGTGTTTGTAGTTCTGGACCGAATCCTTCGCCAAAGCGCAATGGATTGTGGGCGATTTTAGCCATTAGAGTGTGCACGGATCCACACTTCAAAAATCGACCTGAAATAGTAGATCATCCGGGGACTTTTGGCATACTCTGTTCAACATACTATGCTTTGGGACACACTTATTCTAATCTCACATACTACTTAGGATGGATAGTATGAACATTGAGACACAGGGTTAGTCAAGTAGTTCACCTGTTTCATCACGTGACAGACCCATAAGCTTAACCTCAGCTGTACACTCACTACTTCACATTGTAGCAAAGCGTCATTTCTTCAGTGTTGTCAAATGAAAATTTATAATAAAATATTCAAAAGTAGGGGTGTACTCCCTTCTTCTGTTAGATACTGTATTATATAGATATATCATACTATATATAATAGATATAATATCTATATAATAGTAATATAATATATATATATATTATATCTATATAAATAATATATATAAACTATATTATATATAGACTTGGTGCGGTTTCGGTAATGCGATAATATCAACATAATGATAGCCCACGATATTGTTAAGTTTTGTACTTCAAAATCCGAGAATAATTATTTATTCCAATGTACAGAATTTTGAATGCATTTTAGGAATACTTTTCCCATCAACTGGTCACAATGCACAACACCACTGTATGCTGCGTGAAAGACGCGTGCGCACTCTGATGTAAACAAGCGCGGACGTGAAGCACATGGCGGAACATGTGAGAGACGCGCTGAATTAAAGCGCACTTTCACTCTCTGACAGCAGATGGCGCTAAACTGCAGAAATGCAGCCATTACCCCGGAAACCCTTTAAATAAAGCAGCTGCACTACTTTCTAAAACATATTTAAATGATTTAAATAGCCATTCAGATTTTTGTATTTCGCTATTGTGTACATCACAGCGCCAAATACTTAAATTTTCAGACTTAATAGGCTATTTATTTTCAGACTTTTTTAGATTTTAATCTGGACTACAACATGCTCTAGACATTGTTTGAAAGTTTTTTGGAATCTTTATTGTTCGGTCACACTTTACATTAGGGCTTCATTAGTTAACATTAGTTAATTCATTAGTTAACATAAACTGCTAATGAAAAATTCTTCTGAACATTCATTCATCGGTATTCCAATATTTAATAACAGTTTGTTAAAATCAAAAGTTGCAACTGTATTATTTAATGAGCTAACATGAACTAAGAGTTGTATTTTTTTTTAAAGATTAGCTTCTGTAGCAATTGTAGCTATTGCTCATTGTGAATGTTAATGCATTAACTAAGCTTAACTAATGAGGTCTTTTTGTAAAGTGATACCTATTGGTCTTTGTTCTTTTGCACTTTAATCTGTGTAATTTTTTTTACTTATACATTTTTCTGTATAAATTTTTTTTATTTAAATGTTCAGTTATTGTGTTATAAGAAAAAAGTTCTTAAACCTGTTATACTGTATTATGACAAACACTTTTTTTGCAACTAAATTTCAACATTGTGATAATACCGTATACCGTGATAAAAAAGCATTAGCAATTAATCGCAACAAGAAAATTTGATACCGGCATATCCCTAATATATATATAATACATATAATATATATAATATAAGTAAATATTTTAAAATATATTGGCCACTTATATGAGCTTATGTGATGTACAATCATTTTAATTTTATCAAATATTCTTTAAAAGATCTCTACAATGTTATCTGTAAAACTGTTTAAATGGGTCATATGATGTTCCTAAAAAGAACACTATGTTGTGTATTTGGTGCAATGAAATGTGTTTATGCGGTTTAAGGTTCAAAAAACACATTTTCCACATAATGTACATTATTGTTTCTCCTCTATGCCCCTCCTTTCTGAAACGCGTAGATTTTTACAAAGCTCATCATTCTGAAAAGCGATGTGTGCTCTGATTGTTCAGCTATCCAGTGTGTTGTGATTGGTTGAATACCTCAAGCGTGTGACGGAAACTTTACGCCCCTACCATACTGTGATGCCATCTCCCAGCACGACGAGACAAAACCAATAAAACCCATTATAAACGGGGCATTTGTTGCATTCAGTGGGGACATACTTACTGATTATAATGACGTATACTGTTTTTTTAACGTGCTGCGTACACATAAAACCATGTCTGCATTTGTGATCGGAGAAACGACAAACAACAAGCGCTACTCTACACTGCTCAAACTCGCGTTTGAATCATCAGTGGCAAATTCTTTAAATATAAAAATGTACTTACAGGCTGTGAGTCAGAAGCGCCAGTCTGTCCTTGCAAAGTTGGAACTGCCCCACTTTAAAGAAACAGCCTTTGAGCACAGACCCATTGTAGACTATGGCAGAACTGCAGGTTCAGAAACAGTCCTCCCTAAATTCGTCACAACCGGCGTCACACATGGCGGCCTAGAGTGAGCGGAGGCCGGCTGGCTTGCGGCAACCACATTTGACGACCCGGGCTGGACTCCGCTTCGTCCACTGTGAAAGCCGATCCGGTGATCCACAGTGCGAAGTTGATGTATTTCCTCAGCGACCAGCACGGATCAGCTCTAGGCATGATGAAACTGATATCGTCCTCTTTTGGAAGGCCAACCTAAGTAGTTTCGCTTTCACAACGAAACACACAGCATCTCCACAACATGGCGGCGGCAACAACAATACTACAGCAAGAATATATGTTACGCCTTCTATCTTTGCGTGAACATTTGGGCGGTGTTATGCAAATTTCCCCACACTGTGATGTAGATATGTGGGGGCGTGTTTAAACGAGGCGTTTTAGGAGGGCCTGGACCAGTCTTCCCTTTTATAAAGAATATCTCTTTGGATTTTTGAGACTTTAGTCTTTGCAACTTTATAGATCTTTTTTATGCACAAGACTTGTAACACTCCAAAGAGAAAGAAAAATTTTAAATCGCATCATATGACCCCCTTTAAAGGTTTCTGCGCCACTACTATCACCTAACGGAAGTACAAAAATAGGCCTACAGCATGTTTTCAACCTTTGCAAACGCCCCTTTCACGCATCAGTCTTCTCCCAGCTCAAACATCACAAACATAGCACTGCATCTATGAAAGTGGAGGCATGTCTCTCAATAAATGGTCCAACATATTAGTAATAATTTTAACTTGAAGTTTAGCTTACCTGTCGAGAAGAAACTCTGTATGTTCGTTGTGTGGAACCCATTTCATCAAATTCCTCCCTCTTGTCTTGAATTTCATCAAATTCCTCTTACACTGCGGTCCAAATGCAATGATTGGACGAACATTTTATGGTGCTGAGTCTTCCACAGAAGACATATATTTATATTTTTACATTTAGACCACCTTAGTTATTAATTCAAATCAGGTTGTGAAGATACTCTAATGAGGAAAATGACCGAGTGCTGCACCACCGTTACTGCTGGTGCTGTTCCTTTCTCTTCCGCTAGAGGGTGCAACACACTCTCTACCCGCTAAACGCAGAACAGCACACACTTCCTGTGCTCGCTCGGGACGGGTTGTCGATAAACAGCGAGCACATGCTGAGCACAATTTTTGTCGTTTTGTCTCATAACAAAATGACAACACCTTTGATTTAAATACTAATTTAGTTGCTTGACATTTTGCAGTTGCCATGTCTCTGCTATTAAACGCTGCACAATGAAATACTTCACTACTCAGGTATGTATGGTGTGACAAATACTATTCGCCACAGTTAGAATACAGTATGCAGACATTAGTAACTGTATTAGTTGCTTAATTTGTAGTCGCATTACTATATTTGGTCACCGTGATTTTGCCAAGCAAGACATGTTCCTGGATCAACATCTTTTGTTGATCCTGGATCAACATTACTGTCCAAAAATATAGACTAAACCCTGATCATAAGCCTAAAACAGATATTACCTGAAAAGTTATCCCTCAATTCTGATTGGTTAATTGGAATGTTGTTCCAGGATCAACAAGGATATTGATCCAGGAGCATGTTGTACTTGGTGAAATCACGGTCACCTACTATATTTATATACATGGTGCATTTTTCGTTTTCATTATAGCTGTTTTACCTGCATGTTCGTTGCATTATCCAGTGAGAGTTTGTATCTGCCAGTGCAAAACTATTTCATGTTTTCATTGTGATTTCAATCATTTGTATTGCAATAATGTTATACTTAAACATCATGTTTGTAGTGCAGTGCACACTTACAAGTGCATTGATTTACACAGCTGTTTTATTTGTTCATAGGGCATTGATGGATTGTATAACAGAGTTTACCACAGCCATGTCATGTGTGATTTTGTCTGTCTCGTCATTGCATGCTGCTTATCGGCTATTCAAGGTAAACATCCATTCAGTGTCTTGAATGCAGCAACTGTTAGTAAGATGCACATGCACTGTTATGACTTTTTTTTCTCTTTTCGCAGGACCACAGAGCCTCATCAGTGGGCTTCCTCCTGATTGGCTTTTCCTCTGTCCTTTCAGTCTTTTCTCCCAGTAACCAAACTATCAAATCACTCACAAACGATCTAGAATGGGCAGGTGAATCACTTGGTCCTGCTCTTATTACTTTTGACTTCTTGTGGTTAAGTGAGGACCACGTCACTGCTCGTATCCTCCTGATTGGCTCTACTTTTTTCATAATGCTCTCTGATTGGTTATCATCAGATGGGTTGGTCATTATGTCACGCTGCCTGACATTTTCCACCCTCTCCTGTTCGCTGACCGTGTGTGCGTTTGCTGAAAATGCAGCAGGGGCAGTAGGGAGTGTTGCCCTCAGTCTGCCTTTATTAGTTTCCCCAAGGACCAGATCTGGGTCTTTGGGTTCCCTCGTGATGCCTACAGAAGGACTTCTCAGATGGATCCTTAAAGTCATCATGGCATTCGGATGCTGGACCACTGGGAAGGCCCTTAATAAATACCTGTTTGATTTAAAAGACTGGGACTGACTAAAGCAATGGTTTCCAAAGACAACAGAGAACCACAAAATGCTACTTTCGTACTCAGATTATTATCAGGCTTACACTAATACTATACACTAACACTATACTGTTGCATGTAAAGGCCTTCTCTGTCTTAATAAGCTAACATTATATTGTAATGTACTACAGAAACTGGAGTTTTTTAAAGTTTGTAATCACTAATTGAGTTTTGCTTAGATTAAATCCATTACATTGACGGCTAGTAAAATCCATGAGCAATGAATAAATTGATTTAGCATCTACAACAATGAAGTCTTTGTAAAGAAAGAATGGGACTCTGTTGTTTAAACCAGTGTTGCCATGTCCTGTCATTATGAGCAACTTTGGTAATGTGGCCAATGATAATTTCTCATTAATTTAGATGTCCAGTTATATATGTGAATTTATTATTTATTTAATTTTTTTTTAAATAATATAATTATCATAGTCAAAAATGCAACTTAAAGGGATAATTCACCCAAAAATGAAATTCTGTCATAATTTACTCACCCAAACCTGCATGAATTTACATAACTTTTACATTTATTCATTTAGCAGATGCTTTTATCCAAAGTGACTTACAAATGAGGAATAGAACAAGCAATTCTTCAAAATTTCTTTCTCCTGCTGAACACAAAAGAGGATATTTTGTTTAGTCACTGCAGGTACATGTAGTTTGTTTTTCTTGTGAGATCTCATCTCTGACAACACTGGTTTAAAGATGTATAGTATTATATGTTTTGTGCAGAGGACAGGTTGATTCAAACAATGAAGCACAGAAAATAAACATCAGTGTATGCTGTTACAATTAATTTTTATTTATATACATTTTTAACCTAAATTGGCAGGTTTGGTGAATAAGTCACTAACTTGTGTAATTCAAAATTAGGATTTTGCATGGATTTGATTATATGAAACATGTTGAATAAAATATTAAAACCAAAACCAAATACAGACATTATTTCTTGCTCACTGGATGTGATGTTATTTTAAATATCACGCTGATGCATCTTGTTAATGAGGTGTTCGGCAATCACGAAGGACACATGAGAATAGCAAGCCTAGATTTAGTGCTTGTAGTGCACTAATGTAAAATCCTTTTAGGAAGTCTCCATTGAGATATGATTTTAAATTAGCCATAAGACTTATTTCTTCAATATTATGACACTTGTAATAGGGAAGGGGAACACGATGAGGATGGTCCATTACAGTCAGGATTTAGTATCCTGGAGGCCTGAGCATAAGGCACTTTAATCATTCTGATTGATGATTATCCCTGGCACTTTGCAAACGATTGTATCATTAGACAGAGCATGGTATCAATAAAGTGTCCCATCAGTTTTAAATGTATTGTAGTAGCAGTAACACTCCTACTTCTGCCTCAGTTTAGTGGTGCTAGCTAAGGGTAGCTAACCTTTTGGTTTTGCTTATGCAATTGACTGTGGAATTGCTTTTGCTTGTACTTTTTAAAAACTCCTGACCCTCAGTATTAAACTTAGAGGCAAATGATACCCTTTATGCCTTATTTTTGCCTAGTAGACAATTAAACGGACAAAAAAAAGTCCTAGTATATAGGTACTGAAATGTCATAGAACCTTGCAAGTGGGCTCATTTGACTTGTAAACAACTAGCAACCACCTAGCCCCAAAGAGTCATCCAGAACACCCTACCAAACAACAAGCAACCACTCTAGCAACTACCTTGCAAACACCTATAATTAACCAGAACAGTGTAGCAAACACCCAGCAACCATGTAGAATACTCTAGCAAACACCTAGACCCCAACAACCATCCAGAACATTCTAGAAAACAATTATTACTAGTTACAAAACCATAGCAAACACTTAGCAACCATTAAAAACACCCTAGCAACAACATAGAATACTCAAGCAAACAACTAGCCCTAGCAACCATACAGAACAATCTAGCAAATATTTCGCAACTATCTACAACACCTTAGCATACACTTAACAACTATCTATAAGTACATTAGCATACCTTAGCGTAGTGTATCGTAACTTCAATAACAAAAAAAAAAGCCAAGTTCTGTCATGAAACTCTAGATGGCGCAGGCTGATGGGTCGTTTATGATTTTAATTAAAATGTTTTAATGACAGCGTTAAACTACTTGGAACAAGCTGATTGGTTCATGTTGCATATACAACCAATAAGTTTGCTGCTTTGCATTTAAATGGCTGGTTAGCATCCACTACAACATTTTGCAGCACACTTTCAGAGTTACTCTGAAACCCTCCACCTTCCCCAGCTCCACCTGTATAGATCTGCTAAGGGTTATTTTCTATGTTATTTGTGCAGCAGCAGTATGTCTTAAATACTCACAGCAACGTATCGGCATATGTATTGGCAGTAGCAAGTTCCTGTATTTGCTTTGCAGCAGCAGCAGCAGCAATAATCTACAAAAACAACAGCGTAGCAGATCTATTCCGCCAATACCAAATACATTAAAATGGTCATATCCATCACCATGCTAAAATCCTCAGAGAGTTGTCATGATAGGAATAAAACAACGGTTTTTTTCCCCTCTCCCCATTTCCCCCTCCATTGAAATTGCGTTCCAGGGAGATTGCTTAAACCCGCAAACTAAGAAACATTTTGCAACGGTAGTCCAATTTTGCATTCATTAAGATTCACTTTAACTGTCCTCACTCTGCTGCCTGCCCTGCATCATGCCACAATATTATATTTATTTCTATCATGACAACTCTCGGAAGATTTATCATGGTAATGTATATGACAGTGTTAATGTTTTTGGTCTTGGTGGAATAGACCTGCTATGCTGCTGCTGCGGCAGAGCAAGTACCAAGACTTGATACTGCCAATACATCCACAGACATGCTGTTGTGAGCATTTAAGAAATACTGCTGCTGCACATATAACAGGATGACATACAATGGCGCCGCAGACGGCAGCCTCAGTGTTTGGCTCTCCAGTGTTTGTACTGTTTTTGTTCGTTTTTCCTGTTTTTTGTTTCTCAAACACGATCAGTTTTACCAGGGATGAACTGCTGAACATTCGTCAGAACACACCACACAACTGCTAAACCGATTTCGTTGTAGTTTCGGATGTTTTGCTGTACATTGTTGTCGGGGGAGCTGTGGCGCGGATCAAGCGCTTCAGGACGCGCAGATGGGGGAAGTGAGCCGGCGCACTCGTGAAGCTCAGGAAGTGTGGATTCAGAACGCCGTTGCCGAGCATCCATATGGCAAACCTCCACTCTCTAAAACCCCCCCAAAAAACCCAAAAAACTGACAAACTCTTCTTCTCATCCCAGACAAATAGGAGTTTTCACACTCTGCTGCTCCTTTGTTTCACGGAAACCTGGCTGAATGACGCCATTCCGGACAGCGTGTTGAGTCTGCCGGGTTTTCAGCTGTTTAGAGCAGATCGCGATGCAGAATCAACAGGGAAATCGCGTGGTAGTGGGACATGCTTCTATATCAATGAAAGGTGGTGTACAGATGTTACAGCATTAAAGAAGATGTGTTGTCCCGATCTAGAAGCGCTTTTCGTTAACTGCAAGCCATTCTATTTGCCGCTGGAGTTTTGCTCGTTCATTCTCGTGATTGTTTACATTCCTCCGCAAGCGCACGTGAGTTCAGCTTTACAGAAACTCGCTGATCTGGTCACAGAGACAGAACAACAACACCCGTACTCTGTTTTAATCATTCTCGGGGACTTTTAATAAAGCAAATCTCTCCCGTGAACCAGCCAAAATACTGGCAGCATGTTACATGTCCCACCAGAGATAGTAATATATTGGATCACTGTTACACTACAATAAAGGATGCATATCGCTCCGTGCCCAGAGCAGCTGTAGGACTTTCTGACCACTGCCTGGTTCATCTTATCCCGACTTACAGGTAGAAAACTTAAATCTGCTAAACCTGTAGTAAAGTCTATAAAAAGATGGACCAACGAAACAGAGCAGGCATTACAAGCCTGTTCCGACTGCACTGATTGGAGTGCTTTTGAAGCAGCCACCAACGATCTGGACGAGCTCATGGAATCTGTAACATCATATATCAGTTTTTGTGAAGACATGTGCATCCCTACCAGGACTAATTTAACATTCAACAATGATAAGCCTTGGTTTACAGCACAACCTTGTCATCTTCTTCAGGCCAAAGAGGACGCCTACAAAATGGGGGACAGAGTCTTGTACAATCAGGCCAGAAAAACACTGAATAAGGAGATTAGAGTGGCCAAGAGGAACTGCGCTAAAAAGCTAGAACACCAGTTTTCTGCGAATGATCCTGCATCAGTGTGGAAAGGCCTGAATGACATCACCAACTACAAGACACCATCCCCAGCACTGAGGCCAATCAACAACAGGCTGAAGACCTGAACGAGTTTTAATGTAGATTTTAACTCCAGTCAACACCCCACACCCTCTGAACATCTCTCCCACAACCATCAACACTCCCTTCAACGCCTCCTCTGCCCCCCCTCTCCTACATTTCCGATCATTGAGATGATGCCCCATCCTTCAGAAAGAACAAGAGAATAAAAAGCCCCAGGCCAGCGGTGTGACCACCACCTGGCTGAAAAACCTGCGCTGACCAACTGTCCCCGCATCGTCTCCAGATCTTCACAGATCACTGGAGCTGTGGCAAATCCCTGCCTGCTTAAACGTTCCATCCATCCATCACCCCGTCCCAAAGAAACCCAAGATAACAGGACTTAATGCCTACAGACCTGTGGCCCTAACGTCTGTGGTCATGATGACATTTGAGAGGTTGGTGTTGGCTTATCTGAAAGACATTACTGGACCCTTACTAGACCCCATGCAGTTTGCTTACCGAGCAAACAGGCCCGTGGATGATGCAGTCAACATGGGACTACACTACATCCTGCAACATCTGGATAAACCAGGGAACTTATGTGAGGATCCTGTTTGTGGACTTTAGTTCGGCTTTCAACACCATCATTCCAACAGCCCTCCAGATCAAACTAACCCAGCTCTCTGTCCCTAGCTCTATCTGTCAGTGGATCACCAGCTTTCTGACAGATAGGCAACAGCTAGTGAGAATTGGTAAATTCACATCCAACAGCTGCACCACCAGCACTGGCACCCCTCAGTGTTGCATCCTCTCCCCACAAAGAGAACATCTTCTCCCTCTAAACCAACAACTGCACCTCTAAAGACCCCTCTGTCCAGCTCCTGAAGTATGCAGATGACACTACAATCATCAGTCTCATCAAGGATGGAGACGAGTCTACTTACAGACAGGAGGTTAAAGAGCTGCCTGTCTGTGTAGTCTTAACAACTTGGAGCTGAACACGCTCAAAACTGTGGAGATTATTGTGGACTTCAGGAGGAACCCCCCCTGCACTCCCCCCAACTCACCATCACTGATAGCACTGTAACGACAGTGGAGTCATTCAGGTTCCTTGGCACCACCATCTCTCAGGACCTGAAGTGGGAAAATCACATTGACTCCATTGTGAAAAAAGCCCAGCAGAGGTTGCACTTCCTTCGCCAGCTGAGGAAACAACCGGCCACAGGAGCTGCTGAAACAGTTCTACTCAGTCATCATAGATTCTGTTCTGTGCACTTCAATAACTGTCTTGTTTGGTTCAGCTACAAAATCAGACATCAGAAGACTACAGAGAACGCTTCGGACTGCTGAAAGGATTATTGGTGCTCCCCTGCCCACCCTTCAGGAACTGTATACATCCAGAGTGAGGAATCACTCTGGATCCATCACATCCAAACCATCTCCTTTTTGAACTCTTACCATCTGGCCGGCGCTAGAGAGCACCGAACACCAAACAGCCAGGCACAAGAAAGTTTCCTTTTCCCCATGGCCATCGACTCATTAACATTAATGTCCCGCTTGTGCTTAAAGTTACAGTATGTGCAGAACCTTATATATTTACACCTCTAAACCCAGTACTCCTAATCCATCTATACCACACCTGTACATACAATTTATTATTTTTTTGTGGTTTGTATTTATGCATGTGTATTTTATTCACTTTTTTTTATTATCTGTGTGTTGTTGTTGTTGTTGTCTCTGTGTACTGGACTTTTGTGACACTATAACAAATTCCTTGTGTGTTTAAACATACTTGGCAATAAAGCTCTTCTGATTCGGATTCTGACATAACGAAAACCCCCATATGGCCCCCCCACCATAAAAAAACATTTTTGTGGAAAAAAAAATTTTTTCCATCATCTATACAGTTGGAGCTGGGTAAGGTGGAGGGTTTCTGAAGCACGCTGCAACTGTTACAGCAAGCACTAGCCAAGCATTTGAATGTTAAGCAGGGAGCTCATTGGCTGCTGATACAGTAGGGATCCAATCAGCTGTGCCATGTGATAACGATGCGTTTATGTCAGATTGAGTTAGACCTATCGGACTGCGCAATCTAGAGTGACATGACAGAACCTTGGATATATGGATCTTGTCATATAAATAACTAGTTAATAACAAAAATCACTCTAAAAATTTGAAACCCCTGCCTAGAACACCCTAGCAACCACATAGTAACCACCCAGAACACCATAGTAACCACACAGAACACCCTAGCAACCACTTGGCACATAGTAACCATCTTGAATACAGCAGAAATAAAACAATAACATGCTAAAACCACTCAGAACACTTTACCAACCATGTAATAACACTGTGGCAACCTACCACAACTCCCTATTGCCCAGTTTTGCATTGCAAAACACCACTCACATTTACTTTGGAAAAAGTAAAAATCTAGTTATTATCACCACAGTCTTCTGTTTACAGGCAGAAAATATCATCATCAGACTTTAAGCTCTATGAGTTTGTGTTAATTCACAATCTTGCTGTGTTAGAAACGAAGGAAACAAATACTTCTGGTTCTCATGATACATCACCATAGAATCCTTTTCTATGGTTGTCACTTTGAATTTATCGATATCAGAATGCTTTGTTGAGCACCTGTCTTCCTGTTTCCCCTCTCTCATCAATCTCCATTAGTGTCACCCCACCACTGCAGTGCATGGCACCTCTGCGCTGAGCACACTTAAACACTGGTGAGGATAGAGAGGAAGGGGGAGGAGAGAGATGATATTGAAAGAGGAGGAGAAGAAGGAGGGGGAAAGGGAAGCCAGGAATAGCAGGTTGGACAGATGTGCGGAGTCAAGAGCTGGTGTTGCCATCCAAATCCCGGAGAACAGGCACAGAATCATCATGTAGAGCTTCAAAGCTGAAGAATGAGAATGCAGTGATTGCAGTTGTTTAGAATCAACCTCAAGCAGATAGTAAGACTCTGTGAAACATTGGGAATAGCATCATTCTCTGGAGCTTGACGACAATGGGAATGTCATCCAGACTGGATTTGTTGTGGTGGATTTGCTACTGGTGCAGCGGTTTAGTAACACTTGTCTGATTGCATTGCAGCGTGAGAAGAGCAAAGGGATGCTGTGAAGCCAAAGCATTTATTTCCAGCCGCTGTCGTTGTAACATTCGCACCTCAGGAAACATGTATGCCTTCTATTCTCTGCTGGTGTACATCTTCTACACCGTTTTCAAAAAGGAGGAGGCAGCACTCGAGGGGGCGTGCGGCGAATCCCCGGAGGTATGTGTGGCAGACGCCAATAGACATGCTAATATATGCATTCTCTATTGTCTGCATAAAATATGTGCAAACAAGTCTTGGTAGAAAAACGGAATGATTTTATTTTTTTAAATGATATTTATTTAAGTAAAAAAATTTAATGTTTATAAAATAAATTGAAATATAAAAGGATTTTATCAAATATTATATAGTCAATATAAAATATAATATTATAGGCAATATAGAAACTAGAGGCAATTTCACTGGGGTGATAATTCGATAATGCACGCATGCACAGTCACGTATCCTATGTCCTCAACGGTGGCTTTAACACCTTCCAATAATCACATTCATCTTCCTCTGTAACTGACAGGAGCCTGGCCATGTTTCCATGGAAACAGAGAGCAAGGGGAAGGGTAGCCACACCCCCAGGTTGGGCAAAAGAGGGTGTGCAAGTCTGAGTGATTCGAGTAAGAATGTTTCTACAAATGTTGTTTCGCTACATGATGTTCTAAATACAATGAAGTGCTGCTCCATGCACTCAGCATACTAACACAGTTGCCTTTTAAATTGCAGGCAGCAGTAGTGATAGCGATGGGATGTCCCTCAGTGATGAAGATGATGAATTTGACGAAGGTCATGGATTACCTGCCAAAACACCATTAACAGCTTTCCTGTCTTTCAAGCAAGAGGCAGAAAGGAGAAGAGCCACTAATTCTCCAGCAGAACCAAATGAAACGGTGAAAACCTTCAAACTACATTCACATATGCCACATGTTTCATAGTGGTGGTGGTGGTTCGGTGAAGTGGTAGTTTGCAAGATTAGAAAAGGCCACTAATTGTATGTATTTAACTTTGACACATCTTAAAATTCAAAGTTTGTTCTGTGATTATGACTAATACCTCACATTTTGTGGCTTGAAGAGGTGTGCTATTGTGTTTCAAAATAAGTAAATTTCAAAAAATTGAAATAAATTGAAATTCAATAAATTTTTCACCCAAAAATTATGTCATTAATTACTCACCCTCATGTGGTTTTAAACCCGTAAGACCTCTGTTCGTCTTCGAAACACAAATTAAGATATTTTTGATGCATTCTGAGAGCTCTCTGTCCCTCCCATAGACAGCAATGTAATTACCACGATCAAGGTCCAGAAACGTAGCAAGGAGATCGGTAAAATAATCCATTTACATCAGGAGTTCAACCGCAATTTTACGAAGCTACGAGAATACTTTTTGTACGCAAAGAAAACAAAAATAACAACTTTATTCAACAATTCATCTCCTCATTGGCATTTTGGACAGTATCCACTGAACGCAAACAGCGTATGCTATTCTGTGTCAGCTGCGTCACGCGGATACGTTGTTTTCGTTCAAATCAAGCTTAACGCTGTTGAAACGTGGATACTCTTCAACTATGGCACCAGGGGTTCCGCGGAGAGACAAATTGTTGATAAAGCTTTATTTTTGTTGTTCTTTTCGTAAAAAAGTATTCTCGTAGCTCTAAAATTACGTGACCCCTGATTGTCACTGGATTATTTTATTTTACCGATCTCCTTGCTACGTTTCTGGACCTTGATTGTGGTAATATCCTTGCTGTCTATGGAGGGTCAGAGGGCTCTCAAATTTTTTCAAAAATATCTTAATTTGTGTTCCAACGAACTGAGCCTTAACGGGTTAGAACGACTGAGTAATTAATGCCAGAATTTCATTTTTGGGGTGAACTACCCCTTTAAGTCCTTCGAAAAAGTCATTTCAAAATATATTTTCTTTAATTTTTTTTTATTTCAGTTTTAGTAATTTTGTTGTGTTTTTATTAAGATTTTTTTAAATAGTAAATAAATAATAAATAAAGTTAAACTAAATGAAAATGAGAAACAACCTGAAGAGTTCCTCTATAATGTCCGTTACAGTTCATTTTATAAGAAAATTATGTTTTTATGGTTTTAGTTTTGATTAAATAACCCTGCCATCAAGTAACCACCCAAAACCCTAGCAACCTCTCATAACACCTTGGCAACCACATTGCAACATACTAAAAACCTCACAGAACACATTAGCAATTGTTTAGCACACATTAGCAACTGTTTTGTAAGCACTGGTCACATTTTCTGAAAGAATGTGTAGAAATCTAGTTAAAGCAGTTTTTATTAAATTATACAGTAAAATACAGAAATGTGTATTTTCCAGGTGACAGAGTCTCCATTGCTGTCTGTGATGTCACACCTCCTGAGTTTCCTGGAGCAATATTCCCACCTGCAACAGCTGCAGCAGCAGGCGGATCAGTACCGTCTGCAGCTGCGCAGACACCGCGTCCAGCACCGGCGGAAAATGAAGGCCCTGCGTGCCTCCTACCGCCAGCGCCTCAAAGACAAGAACAGTGTGATTGACAGCCTGGAGGAAGTGATTGCTCAGCAGCAGAGCCCATCATCTGAAAATGAGGGTGAGACCTTTTGAACCTAAAGAAATAACAGAATGTGTTAATTACAATGAGTTTCATATTAGATGCCGCTTGATATTACCTCAATATTGATTTGTTAGGGGATGCTAAATCTGTTACTAGCCCTGTTGTTTGGTCTGTCTGAAGCTATCAGATTTCTAGTTCATTATTATATTATTTGACAAAGATTCTGTTGATTTCCACAAAACCTTTGGACCGGATTCATGAATTTTTCAGGATTCTTATAGTTCAACGTCAGTCGAACAAGATGAGGACACGTTCACATCATGTGGACTGCTAAAAATTGTACTTTAATTAAATGAGAACAATGAAGAAAAAAATGCCAAAAATAGCAGACTGACGGTTTTAGAAACCACATCTAGCAGTGACCTCAGAGCTACAGAGGGCATCTGAACTTTCTGGTGGTCTGTTTGTCCTCAGACGTCACCAGATGTTCCTCTGTCAGCTGTTACAACAGGTTTCCTATCAGCCAGACTCACTATTAAACATTGCATGGGTTTTAATGTCAGATGTACTTGTCTTTGTAGTTCAGTGGATGCACATGATCCTTAATGCCATCAGGATTTACTGTGATCCTTAATGCCATCAGGATTTACTGAGCGATATTAAGCCCAGAGGTGTTTTAAAGGGGGTTCAAGATACTGGCAAAATCAGCCAACAAACTCATGGAAATTCACAACTATTTTATGTTTGGGTGAATTGGTGGCTAAAGACCCATTTACACCAAGAACGATAATTATAAAGATGACTATAGCGCCCACACCAACACACAATAACAATGTTCATTAGTGCTGCAGTTATGCTGTCTGCTGCATTAAATGCTTTAAAGTCAGGTGGTGATTCTGATTGACTGTCAATGTTTTTGTCAAATCTTCGTACTCATTTTTCCTCAGATTTTTGCATAATTACATCATGACAAACCCTTCACTAGCAATTATCCTCAGCTGTGACTTGAGAGGTAGCTGACAGAGAAAATATAAGTCCATTTCATGGTTTTAAGATCCCTCTAAAAAAATAATCATGGACTGTTTAAGTGTCTAGTATTATATAATGAAATATATGAAATATGAGTTTATATGTTGTTTGCAAAAACTGTATTTCGATCAAATGAGAAGGTGTATTGTTATCTTACAGCAGGGCTAACTGGGTTATGCTAAAAACCAGACAAACCTTGTCAATTTTGTTCATAATACCCACATGTCTGCAGACATTTAAATTGATCCATTAGCCACCTGAAATACAGATATGATTCATGTTAATCAGATGGCTAAATGTAATATGGAAATGCATGTGTTTGTTGCTCCTGAGACCTCAATATTTTTTATTAGCCATGTAGTAAAAATACCCATCTGCTAGGCTGGCACATGTCTACAGCACTTGGCTTGTTTCTCTGAGGCTCACAGAGATGAATAAAACATTGTGAGAGCTGCTTCTCTTACAAGTGCAAGTGCACTTACAAACACTAGCAGCGCTGAACTTCACGTGCACCACTGCTAGGTACGATATATATATATAAATCTGGTTTACAGTGGAAAGGAAATTCACCTTTAAACAATGAAGGTACACTTTTAAAAATGAAGGTTCTTTATTGGAATCAGTGGTTCCATGAAGAACCTTTAAAGGGAGGGAAAAAGTTAGTTCACCTAAAAATGAAAACTCTGTCACCAGTTTCTCACCCTCAAGTTGTTCCACACCTTTATGAGTTTCTTGCTTCTGTTGAGCACAAAAGAAGATATATTTTGAAGAGTGTTGGCAACAAAACAGTTGCTGGTAGCCATTGACTTCCACAATATGGAAAAAATACTATGGAAGTCAAGGGCTACCAATTTTTATGGTCTCGGAGAAACCTCACGAAGAGCAGGAGAGAGACTCCACGAAGAACAGGCTTTTAATATAATTCCACTCATAAACGGACCAGGGGAAAAGAAAAAACTCAGGCAATCCCAGAGTCATAACGTTGCAACAGCGGACAATAACTTGGCAAATATATGAAGGGGGAAACACTGAAACACACAGACATGTAACAAACATCAACTGTTTTTGGTTACCAACATTCTTCAAAATATCTTCTTTTGTGTTCAACAGAAGAACTGTTGCAGGTAAATAAGGGGTAATGATGACAGAATTTTTTTTTTTGGGTGAACTATCCCTTTAACATACATGGAACCTCTCCATTTCACAAAAGGTTCTTTATAGTGAAACGGTTCTTTAGATTTTTTAAATGTTCTTCACACAAAGAAAAAAAAAAGATATTTGAAAGACATTTTAAAAAAGCTTTACATTTTAAGAGTGTAAATATGATTATACATTAGTATTATGTTGCCAGAAAGAGACCAGTAAACCTTCAGTAGCACAGCTAGGAAATTGGAGCCGGTTTAATGCTCATTGTACAAAACTATTTGACAACAGAAATCAATCAGAATCAAATAGAAAGTTGTGTAATACTTAATGAGCTTTTTGTCTAAGCCTGTTCCTCCATCACGTTTGTTCCACATCACGTTTGCAGTGGCGTCCCCGTGAACAAGTCTCCATTCATCCTTCCCACCAATCCACTCGCTCCCCCCGAGAGACTGACAGTGCAGATCTGACACCGCCTGCCTCAGTAATTAGTATACAGCTCAGGAAGAGACAGAATCTCTAACTCGGCATATCAATAATTAATGGCAGGAATCTAAATAAAATGTTGCAGAGCAGTTAGGCCGCCAGGCACGTGGCACTTTGAGTTCAAAACTCGGGTTGTTGAGGTTGTCTCGAGTCATTTCTTAATGAGGTTCCTTAAAGGGGTTATATGATGTTGCTAAAAAGAACATAATTTGGTGTATTTGGTGTAATGAAATGGGTTTATGCGGTTTTTAAGTTTCAAAAAACACATTATCTTACCAGAATTTCTGAACGCGTGATTGTTTTACCCAAAGTATACAGTCGTTGTGATTGGTTTCGTTTTACAGGATAGCTCCAAGCGGTGAGAGGAAAATGTACGCGCCCTTACCCATTACTGGATGCAGTGGTTCTCGGAGCGAGACGCGACCGAGGTAACACAAACATTAAAACCCATTATAAACGAGGCATTTGTTGCTTCCAGTGGGGACATAATTATGGATTATAATGACTTATACTGTCTTTTTATACATTGCATTGCATCGCGCCACTGTAAAACATAAAACCATGTCTGCTTGTGATCGGAGAAGGACAAAAACAAGCGCTACTCTACACTGCTAAAAAACTAGCGTTTAAATCGTCAGTGGCAAATTCTTTAAATATAAAACACGTACTTACAGGCTGTGAGTCAGAACTGCCCGCATTGTAGTTTACTATCCCAGGATCAGGAAACAGTCCTACATAAAATGCGCTGAACACATCTGAATATTTGGGTTGAAGTGTTCTGGAACAGTGTTGTAAATACAACTTTACTGATTTCTAGTCGTGTCCTCTTTTTTCCGCTTTCGCAACGGAACACACAGTGTCTTCACAACATGGCATCGGCGGCAGCAACAATAAAGTTACACCTTCCTTCTTTGCGTGAACATTTGGGCGGCCGGCGTTATGCAAATCTTCCCACATAGTGAGGGGTGTAGATTAGGTAGGGGGCGTGTTAAGAATTAGTAACGAGCCGTGTTTTAGGAGGGCGTTGACGAGTCTTAACTTTATAAAGAATATCTCTTTAGATTTGGGACTTTAGTCTTTGCAACTTAACAGATCTCCTTTATGCACCAAGAGCTCGTAACACCCCAAAGAGAAAGGAAAACTTGAAATCGCATCATATGACCCCTTTAATTGGATGTTTAAACATTCTTATAAAAAAAGAACAACGGAAACGAAATTTTGAAATTAATAAAAAGTATTTCATTAAATATTAATATTCCTGATTAGCAAAACAAAAAGGAATCAAATGAGAAAATTTTGAATTTAGATTAAATTCTTGGGCTTTGATTTGATATCTTGGCAAACCTGAGAACAGCTTGCACAACTCTGGAGGAGAAACGTGATATTACTGGGCAGTTTTTCAGATGTTCTCCATTTAATGCAGTCAGTATCCAGGAGAAACAATTGTCTTTGTGATGTTGTTATAAAAAAGGAATCTGGGTGATCTACATAAAACACATTTATAAAAAATAAAACGTGGATATTTGTTCTTGTCTTTAAGCCCTTTTGGGTGTGGAGGCCTGTTTGAGGCAATAACATTTGGAAAATCTATCCTCTAAGAAATCAATATATCAGTTAAGCAGTCGTTGTTCATGTAAATAAAAAGATAAAAGTCTTAAAAAGATTAATTAAAAAATGTATCAAAAATGTTAGAATAACTAGAAAAAACAATGTTTACTTTATAAGTGGTAAAGACATAATATTTATCTATGCAATTATGAAGTAATTAATAATTGCATTTTTAATTTATCCCAGGGTTTTTAAAATTTTTTTTATTAGGGGTTAATGATGTACACGTTTGATTGAGGTTAACCGTCATATAATTAAAATTATGTAAGTTATGATTACTTTTTTCGAAGGTTTTGATGCCATTCTTGTAGTTATCTTCCGTTTTAGTTAAGTACCTAACCACCAGCACCATAAATGAATATCCTAATTATAATTTTAACAATTATTTAGATTTGTAACTGTATACTTTGTCATTGGTCATGTCTTTATCATTTTTTGTCATTGTGTTTGAAAGTATGGGTTGTAACTTTAATTCTGCAAAGTGGTTATTGTATTTCATTGATTAATTAACACAGTATTTAGCACTACATTTTACATTTACATTTGAGTCATTTAGCAGACACCTTTTATCCAAAGCGATCTTACGCAAATGAGGGACAATCTTTAATTTTTGGGCCAGGCAACAGATGGTAATAGGTAGATTTCTTAACTGTGTTATTTGTAAAATGAAAACAAATTTATCACTATTTGAATTTGTGATTATAAGCCTTTTTTTGTTTGTTTTTATGCATTATTTTGAAAAGTCAGATGATCGCTTACCACTATAAAGAATCAGATTTTTTGAAGTTAACTAAAAAGCTGAAGATATTGGAGAAATTTCACAAGGGAAAATACATTTTAGTCTACTTCAAACTGTACTGTTTTTTGATGGATTCTTTGTAATTTTTGTTTGGTGAGATTTACAGCAATTTCGGAGTGAAAATTGTTTTCAATTTTTTCAAGTGTACTTTTGAAATTACTCTCTAAAACATCTAGAAGGTTGTGTGTGTGTGTGGGTGTTTTGGGTAGTGTGGACTGCATGCTTACGCAGTCCCAGTTGGCTGCATAAGTTGGTTCAGTCTCTTGGCGGTGGTTTGCAAGGTAGAGAAGGCAGCTGAGAGGAGCGCTGCGATTGCTGCATTCCTAAGCTTGAGCAGAGAGAACGAGATCGCCATACTAAAGTACAGGCTTTCCAACAGCAGGTGCTCAGCATTATACTTCCCCTCTATTCATTCAGTCACAGATTCTATTCATTCATCCTCTCATTCAACCCACCAAATTTATTCATGCAATCAGCCATCCATTGACAATCAGTGTTTTTAATAGCACGTCTCTACATATTCCTCTCTGTCTACCACACCAATGATTGTTAAAGTAAATTAGATTTACAAAATCAGGTATTAAACTCTTGTTGACTGTACATTTTATCCATTTATATGTTCATTCAGTTTCACCCCCTTCGCCCATTTTTCATTCCAGACTTGCTAAGCTGACAGCATTGATTTTCTCCCTGTAGATTGAGGAGCTGAAGAGCTGTATTGAAGAAAGAGAAGAGGAGCTGTCCAAACTCAGAGTTGCATCGGTAAGCTTTTGGAAGAATCTGTTCCAGTGCTCTGCATTTGAAACTGAGCACATTAAAAACCAGGCCAGACAGTCTCAAAATATTTCATGACCAACAGTTTATCTGGGTTGTTTCCTCAGATACTTTTTCCAGGCCAGCTGTAACTTTTTTGGTGTGTTTTTTTTTACTAGGGAGTAACAGACTCAGAAAAACGAGTGCTTTGCTTATCAGCAGAGAATGATAGCTTGAAACACAGCCTCACAGTGACACAGGGTCTTCTGCAGCAGCTGTCAGTCATCCCATCCCAGTCCAGCTCCGTGCTCATCAAGGTAAGACTGGCTTTAAATGCATTGGGTATAATGTAAATCTATCTATCTATCTGTCTGTCTTTATCTATCTACCTGTTTTTCTGTTTTTATCTATCTATCTATCTACCTGTTTTTATCTATCTATCTATTTATCTACCTGTTTTTATCTATCTATCTATTTATCTACCTGTTTGTCTGTTTTTATCTCTCTATCTATTTATCTACCTGTTTGTTCTATCTATCTATCTACCTGTTTGGGTTCGGTTTTTATCTAGAATCTATTACCTGTTTTATCTAGTCTTCTAGCTACCGGTTTGGTCGTTTTAATCTAGAATATCTATATACCTGTTTTTCTATCTTCTATCTACCTGTTGGTTTGTGTTGGTATTCTGATCCTATCTCTTGATCTACCTGGTTTGGGTTTTTATCTACTATCTAGTTATTACCGTTTTTGGTGTTTAATTCTATCTATGTATTTATCACCTGTTTTGTGTCTGTTTCTATCATCTATCCATCTAGCGATTATGCGATGTATCTACCTGTTTTTGTTTTTATCTATCTATCTATCTATCTACCTGTTTGTTGTTTGTTCTATTATTATTATTCTACTGTTTTGTCTGGTTCTATCTATCTATCTATCTTATATCTATATATATCCTATCTATTCTATCTACCTGTGTTGTATGTTTTATCGTCTATTATTGATCGGACCTGTTTTGGCTGTGTCTATCTATCTATACTGTTTGTCTGTTTTTATCTTCTATCATCTATCTATCTATCTGTCTGTCTATTTATCTATCTATCTATCTAGCTATCTACCCTGTTTGTCTGTTTTTATCTAGCTATCTATTTATCTACCTGTTTGTTTTATCTAATCTATTTACTAACTGTTTTGTCTGTTTCTATCTATCGATGATATCTACCTGTTGTCTGTTTTTAGTCTATCTATCTATTACTGTGTGTTCGGTTTCTATCTATCTATCGTTTTCTGTTTTTATCTATCTAGTTATGTCTACCTGTTTGTGTGTTTTATCTATTCTCTTTTATCTAACTGTTTTGTCTGTTTCTATTATATTCGTATCTACTGTTTTGTTTTTGATATATTTATATACATGTTTGTCTGTTTCTATCTATCTATTATCTATCTACCTGTTTTCTGTTTTATCTATTTATCTATCTATCTATCTGTTTGTCTGTTTTTATCTATCTATTTATCTACCTGTTTGTCTGTTTCTATCTAAACATCTACCAGTTGTTTATCTATCTATCTATCTTTATCTACCTGTTGTGTCGTTTATATATCTATCTATCTACTACCTTTTTTCTGTTTTATATATTCTATCTATCTATCTATCTGTTTGTCTGTTTTTATCTATCTATTTATCTACCTGTTTGTCTGTTTTTATCTCTCTATCTATTTATCTACCTGTTTGTCGGTTTCTTATCGATCATCTATATCCCTGTGTTTTGTTTTATCTATCTATCTATTATACCGGTTTGTTGTTCTATCTATCTATCATCTATTATCTATCTATCATCTATCTATCTGTTTGGCTGTTTTATTATCTATCATCTCCCTGTTTTGTCGGTTTCATCTATCTATTACTCTATCTATCGATCTATCTCGCTATCTACCTGTTTGTCTGTGTTTTTATCTATTATCTACCTGTTTGTCTGTTTCTCGACTATCTATCGGATACCTGGTTTTATCTATCTATCTAGTTAAGTCCTACTTGTTTTATCTATCTATATATCTATCTATCATCGCCTGTTTGTCTGTCTGTCTATCTATCTTGTCTGATTTTATCTATCTATCTACCTGTTTGTCTGTTTTTATCTATCTATCTGCATATATGTGACAATCAACAAATAGAAAAAAACAGCAGCAATAATGACAAAACAACAAATGTTTAAAAAAAAGTCAGCAAGCAGCAAAACAATAATCCTATAAGAGTTATGTTATTAATTCTGTTGAATTATGTCTTAATATGGCTTTTATGTAGTTTCAAGTAATTTTTTTGTGACAAAAAAGGTCCTGTAAACTAGAAAATATGTAGTTGCTTTTTTACAGTGTAATGAATGGAATAACAAATTGGCTCTACAAAAGTACACTTTTTTAAAATTATTTTTTTCTATTTTAAATAAAATACAAAATGCAGCCTGTGATCATACTGTTTCATACCAATTACAAGGTGCACACACTCACTCATTCTAAACCTCTGCACACATAAATGTGGAAATTGTATGAAATGATTAGTGTACTGTCTTACCCTGTAGGAAAACGAGAACCTGCGCAGTCGCGTTCTGCAGCTGGAGAGTTCACTGCAGCAGCGGGCAGAGCAGCTGTCACGTCTGGAGCACCAGAGGGAGCAAAGCGACTGGAGAAAAGCAGAAGAGCTCAGGAGACGAGAGGAGAGCATGAGAGAGCTGCGGCTCGAATTGGACAAAGAACGCAACAAGGAGCCTGTGGTTAAAGTAAGAAAAAATGCAAGAATATGAACTTTAAAAAAAATAATAAACACCCAACAAACTAGATAAAATGGCATTTTATTCCCATAGTATGTTACCCAAACTGTGGAGGTAGAGTCACCTTCAACTCTACGCCAACTATCCGAAGCCAGACAACAGAATGAACAGCTTTCTGAGAAGCTAAGCAATCAGAGAGAACGATGCCGACAGTTGGAGGAGAACATCAGGCATTCAGATGAAGTCAGCTGCAATTTGCAACACAAGGTTTTTCAGCTTTATCCATTTGTGTTTATGATTGTACATACAGTATAACTGCAGCTAAAGAACTCAACAACCTCTGTTGCTGGTATCTCAAATACAAAACTCATGAATTATACAGTGCATGTCAGAACACTGTAGAAAACCTCCATTCTTCTAAAAAGTAGTGGCTCCACAGATTGCTGCATATGAGAGGGAGATTGGGACATTAAGGGAGGAGCTGCTGAAGGAGATTGGACATCTTGAGGAAAAGAAAGAAGCGGCTGTAAAAGCGGCAGCTAACTGCTCTCAGGAGCATCTCCAGAGCCTGCAGGATCAGTTCAAAAGTAAGTTTACTGTATATATATATATAGTACAAATCTTATAGTTCATGCCTGTTTCTTAAAGGAACAGGCAATACAAAAATAAAAATATGTTGAAAATGTACTCAGTCTCAGGCCATCCAAGATTTAGATGAGTTTGTTTTTTCTGCATCCAAACATTTGGAGAAAATTAGCATTACATCATTTGCTCACTAATGGATCCTCTGCAGTGAATGTGTGTGCTATTATTAATTATGGATTAATAATTTCACCAGAAGCGACAGTTTAGCGTTAAAATAATGTTTTGTTTTTTATAAACACAGTTTTTAACTTCACAAGAAATTATGTGAACGGAGTCATGTGGATTACTTGTGGATATTGTGATGTTTTTATCAGCTGTTGAGACTCTCATTCTGACGGCACCCATTAACTGCAGAGGATCCATTAGGGAGCAAGTGATGTAACGCTCAATTTATCCAAATCTGTTCTGATTTGGAAACAAACTCATCTCTATCTTGGATGGCCTGAGGGTTAGACCACTTTCAGCTAATTTTATGGGTGAACTACTCCTCTAAAATGGTTTTGGTGATTTCTGGAATGGGCACACTTTATATCATCTTACAGTCTTCGGAGTGTGCTCATGAGCGCCCCTGTCGTTGACATTGTTAAATATGCATCTTAAATGCAGCAATGTATTCAGCTTAGTTTATGTTTATGTGTGGAATCTCCAGCCCTCCAGAAGCGTCTGAGTGCTCTGCCTCCCACATTACGCACCATGAAGACTGATTATGCCAGCCTTCGCAGCCAGGTCCGCAACTTTTCTGACTTCTATGAAACAGCTATCAAAGAAGCCAAGAAACAGGTACTGCAAGCTGCACAAACTTGTACTAAATGTAGAACTTCTAAGATCTAAGAGTTGATATAGTCAAATTTTATTTGTTGCTTTTCAATTCTGAATCATTTTTTAATATTACAACAGATTATGGCAGCTATAAATGAGATGTCAGAGGCCAACAAAGACCTTTTGGAAAAATACAGAAAGGAGGTAGCTCTCCGTAGGAAGTACCACGAGCAGCTGGTTGAGCTTAAAGGTAGGCAGTATTCACCATTCTTTCACCATATGTTTGTCTAAAATGCAAAATCTAAAACAAGTTTTTTTTCACCAGGTAATATCCGTGTGCTGTGCCGTGTAAAGCCAGTACTGAAGGAAGATCAACATGAAGAAGGCCAAGCAGTAGTTGTGACAACAGACCCCAATAATGAATCTGCACTCACAGTTTTAAGCAAAGGAAAGGCTAAAAACTTTGAGCTGGATAAAGTCTTCCACCCTCAGGCCACTCAAGAAGAGGTAAGCAGGGTAAAAGTCATATTCAACCTCGCTATCACTAAATTGGTCATTTTCATGGCCAATATTAAGATTCTATACTATCTAAAGCTATAGCTATCTAAAAGAACTCTTTTTGATATGTATTTTTGACTATAGAGAATGGGAATCTACGTCACGCCACGTTGGATTCCGCCATGTTTTAGGTCACGCTCTGGAGCACACAATGTAAACACACGCAAATCACCACAGAAAAAGCAGATCGTTTACTATTAATATTTTTTTTTGAAAACCATCTTACATACTCGTAGAATAAAATGGACTAATATGTAAATCTCTTTAAATAAAAGAAAAAAAGAAAATCTCTCTGTGGTTTGTCTGAGAGGCTGCAAATATTCATTATTCAGTCTCCTTCACTACAGTGGTGCTGATATAGGCTAGCTGCTAAAACACTGGTCAGAGCAGCAGAACCATGGCTATTTTTAAAGTGGAGAATACATAGCTAGATCTCAAACAGTGAATCATTTATCATGGTTATATATCGTCATATTGCCCAATAAAACTGCTCAGTGTAAAGAATTAAGCCATTATAGAGGTAACAGAGCTTACTGTAAGCTGCTTTGAAACGATGTGTATTGTCATATATGATTTTCTTCTATTTGTAGTGTGAGGGCTTACAGTTTAATGCACTGTATAGAATAAATCTACAGAGATCAATTATTAAGCCACATCTTATTTGAGTTGTTTACCATACAGAGTTTCAGTTTAACTTTCATCCGAGTTCTGTAGTGAATGTAGACATGTTTATATGATTCAACTTAAGATCGCGTTGGAATGATTAACGCTTACTGTATCTACATAGCGTTAATCAAAAGCAGAGGTATTTCATGCAGACATTGATAATTAAGGGCTATGGCTATGGCTCTGCTCTTTCAGCTTTCTAACGCTGAAAAAAGCACGTTTTTCACACCGGCCGTGCAAAGGGCTATGGCAAATAATGTAAAGTGAGCCTTAACCACTCCAACGCGATCTTAAGTAGAATAATATAAACATTAAATAATCAAACGTCTACATTCACTATATTATCCAGTCTCCACTGTAGCTCCCGTGACCTAAATTCCCAGAATGCATTGCCGCTGTGACGACACATTCCTATTCTCTATTCTTGGTCTTTATCTCAGGTGTTCCAGGAAATTGAGCCACTCATCACATCCTGTATAGATGGATATCACGTTTGCATCTTTGCTTATGGCCAGACAGGATCTGGCAAGACCTATTCTATGGAGGTAACATATAGGGATCTGTAATAATATACCGGTCATAACAAACGGTTCCAATTTCATACTTTTGACCCAGATGATCTGTTTCCTTTAATTATTCAATAAGACTGTCAGGTCTCATTAACCATCCGTGTCTGCTCAGGGAACCGTTGAGAACCCCGGCATCAACCAGCGAGCCCTGAAACACCTGTTCAATGAGATTGAGGAAAGAAAAGACATGTGGACATACACCGTCAGTGTCAGCTCGGTGGAAATTTACAACGAGGTCCTGAGGTATTGCATTTTACCCCTTTATCATGCCAAAATCTATGGTGGTTGCCACTTGAATTCAAAATAAATTGTTGCCAATAATGTTAGAAGCATCTAAGTAAAGTGAGCTTTTAGATAACCTGACGTTCAATTGATGTTTATGAGGAATATTAAGGATTAGTTCACCCGAAAATTTAAATCATACTTTTTGATGTGTCAAACTTTTGGTTTAATGGACTTTCAATGGAGGAACAGAAATTTCTAGTTTCATTTTTGGGTGCACTAACCCTGTATTACAATTAAATCATTAACATTTCTTTATTGTTAACGTCAGAGATCTGCTCAGTAAGGATGGAGAGAAACTTGACATCAAGATCAACCCTGATGGGACAGGTCAGCTTCATGTGCCAGGACTCAGGGTCATGGAGGTCAAAAGCTTCCAGCATATCAAGAAAGTGAGTTCATATGTCAAGGTAATGCTGACTATACAAAGACCACTCTCTCCAATGATCTGTTGTTACTTTTTGCAGATTTTGGCCATAGCTCGAAAGAACAGGATTACATTTGGAACACAGATGAACCAGCATAGCTCTCGATCTCATGCCTTGCTCACTGTGACTGTGCTGGGCACAGACCTCGCCAGTGGAGCCAAAACCACAGGTCAGTCCCAATGATTCTGGAACAATTTAGATTGCTTGAGTTGTGCGAGAATTCTCAAAGTCATGAGTTCCCCCTCTAAAAGTTATCACTATCCTTGAATGACCATAATCTGTGACCTCTCCTTTACAGGCAAGCTGAATCTCGTGGATTTGGCTGGTTCTGAGAGGGTGTGGAAGTCTGGGGCAGAGGGGGAGAGACTGAAGGAAGCCCAGAATATCAACCGCTCACTGCTGGCTCTAGGAGATGTGATCCAGGCCTTGAAGGCCCACCAGACTCACATACCCTTCAGGAACTCACGACTCACCTACCTGCTGCAGGACTCACTGGGAAAAGGCAACAAAACCGCCATGGTTGTTCAGGTACAATGATTTACCAAGACTCGCTAGCTAACCCTGTTAGCTTAGCTGTGCCAAGCCCCTTTCAAAATGACAAATGTGAAAAATTGGCCGGGGTTTAAAAAGGCAATAACCCAGAGTTGGTTGGATCACAGCGTTTAAGCGCTTCCTACATTGTAATGTCAATTTTTAAATAAAGCCAATGAACAACAAAGCTCATGTAAAAAATAATTTGTTTTCTTTAGGTTTCTTCTCTTGAGAGCAATGTTGGAGAGACCCTGTGCTCGCTAAAATTCGCCCAGCGAGTGTGTAAGGTGGAGCTAGGCCCTGCTGCAAGAAAAATTGAGATGGGGGGACATAACGAAAGCAAAAATTAATGCATACCATCAACCCTCACAAGTAAACACCAGAAATGGCATCAACTCAAGCCTTGCACTTTTCCAATCCTACTCAAGGGCTACAGTTCTGGTAACATCTGTGATGCCACATAAGTTCCAGTTTCTTCCTGCTACTTAGCAATGGCTTTTCTCCACCAGCTGATCTGCATGTCAAAGTCTCACCAACACCACCAATGTCTAGACAAGCTCTCTGTCACCATAAGTTCAAAATATCACAGAAAATTCTCCACAGGGAAGACTGGTGAGGATATTTCAGTAAATCTTGCAAAAAAACACTTTGAGGAGTCACTACACAAGAGGCCACAGTATCGTAATTGTGTAATGCTTAAAGTTTCAACTGATATTTACTCAAAAACCTTTAAATTGTTTGGTATAATATATAGTCTAGGAAATAATGGCAAAATTATGTATTTTTTGTGTATGGTTGGTGTGGACTTCTATGATTGTTATGCGTGTTGAACCAGCCAATCTGTCTTTTATTAGGTTCAGAGGATGTGAGTTCAGCCAAATTGCACGAGATCAGCATTTGCTGATTTTATTTATCTGACAGAGGTGGTGGCTTAGCGTTTCAAGATCCAAGCTAATAACCGTAAGGTCTCATTTTCAACCACTAGGGCCTCGTTTATAAAGTGTGCGTTCGCAAAGAGCAGACGTATGTACTTTTTCTTGTCGGAATGCTGCAGGTTTTTGGAAATGTAAGCTGTTCTTGCAGCTCGCTCTTCTAAATTAAAGGATTTGGACGATGACTGGTGATCTTTTGTTAATGACATTAATTAGGAATCGTTTACAAGGCAGAGAGCTGAAACCATTCAGTTGCGCGCAAGTTCAAGATTAGTTGTGATTCATAGATTTCACATCTGAAAGAGAGGCGTACGTGTGTTTTCTGTGTGTACGTTCATTCTATGAATCGCACATAGGCCTATGCATATTTGAGAGATGATCGTAAAATCAAATTTAGGATGCTTTCTGGGGCATCTTTTAAAGCGAAGGCCGACATGGAAACGGTGATTCTGAAATTATTTGGCTGATCTGGAGTCACTGATAACACCACTTATCGCCACTGAAGGAGGAATAAAGCCAGGATGGGAAAGGAAACCATTTGCTACAGATGAGAACACATGTAGTAATTAACTTTTTGTTTTCCCCCCCAAAACCGCAATGTGTGCAATAGCACATCTTAGTGGTGAGCATCTCCTTTTTTGGTTTTGGCCCAATTGAGAGGGACCACACGGAACAAAATTGTTACTCTTAACCATGTATATAAATATTAATTCGTAAAGACATACAAACATAACAACATATCAAATATATTTAAATATATATTATTATTATCTTCCTAGGATGTTTAGGATAAGTTTACGTTTAATGTGAAATGACATTATTGCTCTTTTAGTTTTAGCCGTGTTACAGAGGGAGGTGAGGAATGCACTTTATTGTCAAAGACTTGTGCTGTCCATACGACTTGTCTTTTAACAAAATGTACAGTAGGTCTATCAGTTTGTTTCCAAAAATGTGCAGCTTTTAAATCGTGGCAGAATAATTCTAGAAAAAATGTTTTATCTGACACTGATTTAACTCTTCTTTAAGCAAAAATGTACTTGATTTTATTAAGTACTTGAAGAGACTGGCTCACGTACGCACACTAATTTATTCTAACTTATTCTACATATCATGAAGCCAGAATAATGTACTGCAGTTTTATCTGTACTGTTCTCCTTAATTATGATATTGTATTCTTCTCTGTAACATGTCTGATTTTAGAACTCTCTCATATTAATGAGAAAGGAGAAAAATACATCATGAAAATATGAATTTAGCCCTTCTTTATCTTCTTTATCAAGTTCTGTTTTAAAAGAAGTGTACTGACATTGGAAAATATTTTATCATAAGACCCAGAAAGGAAAAAGACAGTCAATTTAGAAAAGAAAGAACGGTTTACTTATACAAAACAACTAAATAATAATAAAAAGGAGAAAGTCGTCTTTGTGTACTCCATAATGAAACACAAAAACACCTGTATTCCTCTGATTCTTTCTTTCTGTATCTCACAATCACCTGATCTGGATGTGTGTGAACTCGTGCTGAGCTCAGCATAAAAAAAAATCAATTTTAAACACACACTGCTATGTAATGAGGATTTGGGCAGGAAACTTCTAGAAAATCAGTTGTGCGTGACCGTCATTCTCAACAGATTCAATCCGAGTCTCCCTCTTCCACGCCAATTGCTCCGACCGCTCCAGCCAGCTCTTCCTCACTTCCCTTGAGCCGTTCACCTGTGGAATGACACAAATGCCCAGACATAAGCAAGCTATGAACATCAAATATGTGTTTCACCAAAAACTCTTGTGTGTTCTATGTCTGATTTGGTGATCCATAAAATACTTGTTTTTAAGAAATTACAGAATTTATTTAAATTGTGGGTTTAAGAGGCAAAACTAGTAATGTTAGGTCTAGTTTGTGCCAGAGGAGCGTACAGAGACAGGAAGTCCATATATGATGTCATTTAAGAGATCTCCAGAGTTTTGAACCTTCTCAGCAATTAGCCTTACATCAAGCCCTGGCGGAGCTCAATGCAAAAAGGCTCTACAACTATAGTTTCAATATATTACTGATAAAAGAAGTGATGCAGAAATGGATTAATGCTTTAGTTATACATTGTACGTTATATTATTGTCCACACCAAAGGGACGTTCTAACATTCTTCTTATTAAAAGCGTGCTGCAGTTGTCATCTGTCCCTTTAAATGCTCAAGCTCTTTCAAATGAATGTTTTTATCATTCATCATCAGCTGGAAAAAATAATTTTGTGTTGATTTGCAATTAGAACAATTATTGAAAATGTGTCATTACAGTTATCATTATAGATATCATCCTTGGTGCAGACCTGCCTTGGTCTCAGTCATGTCATACTCACGTATAAGTTCAGCAATGGCTTTCTGTGTTCGCCTCTCTAATTTCTCAAGCTTCTTGGCAACGTCTCTCTTTAGATCCCTATTATAAACACACAACACAAGCATTAAATGAATGAAGATTTTAACTAAAATGGATCTCAATGAATATGATGCATGATTGCGTTTTAGGAGTAAAAATGAAAGGTTTGTACCAGTCTGGTTTTCTGGGGGCAAGATTGGCCAGATCCTGAGAACACAAGTCAAGAGTGAAAAAAAGAGAATAAGATTAGTTTAAATTCAGGCAAGGGCTGCCCAGTGATTCTGCACTGTTTGAGATGACACTTTTCCACTACAAAAGAAAATTAAACATAATGAGAAATAATGACATGTAAATAAGTCTACAAAGAGAGCACACATACAGTGTAATTTGTTTAATGAGCAAACAACTCTTTTGAGCTTTTAATGAATTGTTCAAAACTTACAAATTCACTCACAAATTATAGGTTTGAAGCTCCTACATCAAAGTTTTCACATTCGCAATTTTTTGTAAATTAATCATTTTATTTAGCAATGAACTAATCAGAAGTGAAAGAAAATACATTTATAATGTTACAAAATAATTCCTTTTCAAATAAATGCTGTTGTTTTTTTTTTTTAACTTGTCAGTAATCAAAGAATCCAGAATTACGGTTTCCAACCTTGATAATACGAACTGTTTTTAATAATTAAGCACCAAATGCAAATATCAAAATAATTTCAAGTGGCACTGAAGACTGGAATAATGGCTACTGAAAATGTAACGTTGCATCACAGAAATAAACTACATTTTAAAATACATTAAACATGAAAAAAGGTATTTTACATTGTAATACATTTTCACAATATTAATGTTTTTACTGAATAATGTTGGGCACTGGTGACTTACTTACAAAAACTTTTTTAAATCTTTAATATTCACAAAGTTTGACAGGTAGAGTGATACAGTGGGTATGGAAAGTATTAAGACCCCCTTAAATTTTTCACTCTTGTTATATTGCAGCCATTTGCTAAATTTATCATTTAAGTTAATGTTTTTCCTCATTAATGTCACACACAGCACCCCATATGACAGAAAAACACAGAATTGTTGAAATATTTGCAGATTTATTAAAAAAGAAAAAAACTGAAATATCACATGGTCCTAAGTATCAGACCCTTTGCGCAGTAGTTAGTAGAAGCACCCTTTTGATCTAATACAGCCAGGAGCCTTTTTGGGAAAGATGCAACAAGTTCTTCACACCTGGATTTGGGGATCCTCTGCCATCCCTCCTTGCAGATCCTCTCCAGTTCTATCAGGTTGGATGGTAAACGTTGGTGGACAGCAATTTTTAGGTCTATCCGGAGATGCTCAATTGGGTTTAAGTCAGGGGCTCTGGCTGGGCCATTCAAGAACAGTCACAGAGTGGTTGTGAAGCCACTCCTTCGGTATTTTAGCTGTGTGCTTAGGGTCATTGTATTGTTGGAAGGTAAACCTTCGGCCCAGTCTGAGGTCCTGAGCACTCTGGAGAAGGTTTTCGTTCCAGGATATCCCTGTACTTGGCCGAAAGAATTCATCTTTCCCTCGATTGCAACAGTCGTCCTGTCCCTGCAGCTGAAAAACACCCCAACAGCATGATGCTGCCCCCACCATGCTTCACCGTTGGGACTGTATTGGACAGGTGATGAGCAGTGCCTGGTTTTCCCCACACATACCGCTTAGAATTAAGGCAAAAAAGTTCTATCTTGGCCTCATCCGACCAGAGAAACTTATTTCTCACCATCTCACAACTCCAAGCGGGCTTTCATGTGTCTTGCACTGAAGAAAGGCTTCCATCGGGCCACTCTGCCATAAAACCCAGACTGGTGAAGGGCTGCAGTGATGGTTGACTTTCTACAACTTTCTCCCATCTCCCGCCTGCATCTCTGGAGCTCAGCCACAGTGATCTTTGGGTTCTTTTTTACCTCTCTCACCAAGGTTCTTCTCCTCCGATAGCTCAGTTTGGCCAGCTCTAGGAAGGGTTCTGGTGGTTCCAAACGTCTTCCATTTAAGGAATGGGGGCCACTGTGCTCTTGGGAACCTTAAGTGCAGCAGAATTTTTCTTGTAACCTTGGCCAGATCTGTGCCTTGCCACAATTCTGTACTCTGAGCTCTTCAGGCAGTCCTTTGACCTCATGATTCTCATTTGCTTGACATGCACTGTGAGCTGTAAGGTCTAATATAGACCGGTGTGTGGCTTTCCTAATCAAGTTCAATCAGTAGAATCAAACACAGCTGGACTCAAATGAAATTGTAGAACCATCTCAAGGATGATCAGAAAAAAATGGACAGCACCCGAGTTAAATATATGAGTGTCACAGCAAAGGTTCTGAATACTTATGACCATGTGATATTTCATTTTTTCTTTTTTAATATATCTGCAAAAATGTCAATAATTCTGTTTTTTTCTGTCAATATGGTGTGCTGTGTGTTCATTAATGAGGAAAAAAATTACTTAAATGATTTTAGCAAATGACTGCAATATAAAAAAGAGTGAAAAATTTAAGGGGGTCTGAATACTTTCCGTACCCACTGTATATTCAGGAAACACTGGTGCTCTCCATATGGCATCATGTTTGAAAACTGAGACTTTGTATCACTCACCACTTCCTCAATCACAGGCTCTGGGTTTGCAGCTTCCAGCTGGTCCTTGACCTTGTCCTCCACTACAGTAATATGAAACAAGACCAGTCAGACAACCTGTAACCCAACACCTGATCACCTGCTGTAACATTATCACCCAGCATCACTATCACTGAACGGTCTATTTAATTTGCTGGTATAAACATTTGAAAATATAATTTAAAGTTACAGCCAGTAATATGTCTTGCAGGTAAGCCAGAAGTGTTCTCACCTGATGCAGGTTTTGCTTTGGGCACCCGTCGCTCCTTCAGCTCCTCGTCCTCCGGCATGTAATTCCTCAGCTTCAGCTCTCTGCAAACATAATTCCAGAATTATGTAATTCAATCAGATTTAAAGTCACGTCCCCATTATAACCTATTCAAGGAGATATTACAAAGGCGATCACACAAGCAATCACAGGAAACCCCAGTAACCAGCAGGTGGCAGTGCAGATAAAGATTTAGTTTGGACCATCAGCAGCTGGTGCTGTTGGATCACTGAATCTGGCCTGTGACAGCATCCAGAGTACATTTGCTCACCATGTGAACAAAGCATCCCTTCATCTTTGTAGCACTAGCTAATTAGCATGTAGCATCTGACTGTGTCTAGGGACTGCAGCCTCACAGCTGAGAGGGGCTGAGACAAGCCCAATTATGCCATCGCTCAACCGGCAGGTTTGTTAACATCTTTGCAAGTTACAACAAAATTGGCTGCTGAACCTCCAGGGAAGCATAGAGGGTTCTTCACAGCTTGATCAACAGAAGATGCATGTGAAGGTTCGTATAGGAGACTGAGAATTCATTTTCATCGAATTGCTCACTGGTTTGTCTCCAGAGATGTGTGCCCATTTTATCCTCAGAAAAGGGGCTAGCTATAGCAGGCCCACATTCATCACCAGAATAAATAATAAATAAATAAAAAAATACTAAGATGTATACACGTAATTAAGGTAAATGTAATTACTTTTTACCTGACGGCTATACCACATGACATTTGCAGTCATTTAACTGAAGCTTTTCTTTAAAATGGTATAAAAGTCATGTGGTGCAACCAACATTAATAAAATGATATCAAGGACAATAAGTCAATTTTGCGACATTTTCATGACAAAGCAAGGTTAGTGCAACTTGTAAAATGTCATGTGGTGCGACTCTTCAAAAACTAAAAATGAAATCAAAATGATCTTTTCCTTGAAAAATATTTTTTAAATGTTTTGAAACAATTATTAAGATCAGGAAAACGTGTAATAATGTTTTACTTGATGGTTACACCACCTGACATTTTTAAAGCCAATAAACTAGAAGTGTAGAACTTAAATATTAAGCATTATTTTATCTTATTTTAAGTGTATAAGCATTAAACTTTTCTTTAAAATGGTATAAAAAGTTATGAACCATACGAAACCAACATGAAAAGAAAAAGCACACGTCCTTTTAAACTAGTCTTCTAAAAGATTATTACTTTTCCTTATCATGGACACTCTTATTTGTCACTGACCCAACTATAACAAGCCAATGTGATCATCACCGCTTGATCTATATGTGTACAAGTACATTCAAACCATGTAATTAGATGGGCTGGGACCAAAGAGATTGTTAATGTCAGCTGTGTCACTAATCCTTTTCAATGCTCTTGGGTGTAGGGTTATCAAACTAAAGCATAATGAAATGGAAAAACATGTCATCAAAAACAAAGCATTGTGACCACTCATTTCACAGCCAAACCCTACCAAGACCTTGCAAAGTTGCACTAAATATTATGACCCCAAACAAGAGCATTGAAGGGTTTTGGAAAAACACTCAAAACAATAGACTGAAACAAAGAGCTGGGAACTCCTCCCTGTCCTCAGCTTTCCTGAAAAGACTTCCTGACCACCTGCTGGAACAATACAGGACCACTGGCTTTCCTCATCTACAGTAGAGCGGCCAAACAATCCATCAATTTTAGAATGTCAACAGCTGTTTGTCAAACTCTAAGTGAGCATTTCGAACATCCTGGAGTCTTGAATAATTTGTGACCAAGGGACTGAGCAAACTGGCTAGAACAGTATCCTGTTTTCTAATTTAATTACATACAGAAATACGGATTAATGCTCAAGGGAAAAGCTCTTGTGTTCTTGAAGTGCTCAGAGGGACGGCGCTGAATTGAGAGCCTTGACAGTTTGGTGGAAGGTCTCTCGTTTCTCAGAGCTTGCAAAACAACCGAGGGGACCATCATCAGGCTTCCATCAACCTAAAATAAGCAGCAGTGGTACAGTAAATCCTGACTGCTGACAAAACTCATTTAGAGAGAACAGAAATAACAAATATGATGTGGTAGGATGGGTTGCTTTGCTTGGGAAAATTCCAAGTCAAGTTGGACATTTGACATTTGTCCTACCGCTTAAGCTATGACTAAATACTATCTGGCACAGGTGAAAGGCTGAGCTGCATTCAAAAGCTGAGCAGACATTCATTATCTGCCTCACCTCACTTCAGAATTTTGACAGCTTAAACAAAAAGACCAAGCTGTTGCCCAACAAAAGTGGATGTTTCCACTTATTGAGTATGGAACTCAATAAGCAGAAAACACTTATGCACAATAAAGTACACTACTGTTCAAGTTTGGGGTATGTACGTTTTTGTTTTTTGAAAGAAGTCTCTTATGGTCACCAAGACTGCATTTATTGATCAAAAATACAGTAAAAGTAATATTGTGAAATATTAAAATTTAAAATAACAGTTTTCTAATTTAATATACTTTAAAATATAATTTATTCCTATTTATGTTGCAAAGCTGAATTGTCAGCATCTTTACTGCAGTCTTCAGTGTCACATGAATAAATTCAAAAATCACTCTATTATGCTGGTTTGCTGACAAGAAACATTATCAACGTTGAAAATGTAAAATTTTGCTGTGCTGCTATTTTTGTGGAAATTGTAATATTTTTTCAGGATTTGATGAATCATCAAAACCTGTTTTAATAATTTTCTTTACTGTCACTTTTGAATGAAAGTAATATTTTTAAGGTATTAAAATTTAATTTTGATTCATTCTGAATTTATTTGATCATAAAAACAGGCCATTAAATCCCATCTATGGTCTAGGGGTATGATTCTCACTTCAGTGCGAGAGGTCTTGGGTTCAAATCCCGGACGAGCCCCCACTTGTTACGTTCCACTTTCCCAGTCTAGGGTTGGAAGTATTTATTCAAGTTTTTTTTTTTATTACAATAAACTAAATTACAATAGAAATTGTTGCTTTGCTTTTCTAAAGACAAGTAGATTATCTCTCAGGTATAGCAGCAAAGGATTTGTTAAAACAACAAGTGTGCTGGGTGGTGAATCACCTCTCAATGGGCCTCACTCATGAAACATGAGCAAAACAATTTTTTGTGCAAATCATTCGAAAAGTCATTCTGACGTAAATTTTCGGATTCATAAAAATGTTCGTATTTTGAAAATGTTAGTTGGTATGAAATAAATTTACACCTGCTCCCTACCATGTGTAAATGTTGCATAAAACATTCAAATGTTCTGTAATCTTTTAAACAAACTGATGATACTGCTTTTTTATGAACTATGTATTAGAATGATATTTAACAAGTTAATTTGCCATGTCTTTTTTTGGTTTTTACTTTTTAACTTTTGGTAAAACGCAGAGCTTGTCACTGTCCCTTTTTACACAGCCGTCCAACCACAGGTGAGGAGGGGCGGGCGGCAACAATTACGTTGACCAACCCATGATCATATTGTACATCAACAAGGAGAAGTTAAGATCGCTGGATTACGCATTTTCATTATTCAGTACTATTCTCAAAATTAGATACTCGTACATGTTACTGCCTGAATAATTCCAAATATAGCAAAAAACACGTCCTCACTGCAGTGAATTCGGAGGAGAGTTTTCGGGAAGGTCCGTTTTACGTGTAAATTACTCAGAATTTACTCATATATTTACATATGTTTCATGAATGAGGCCCATTGTTTCCAAACTGTGTTGCCATTTTAATAATGCATGTTTAAGGAGACACACCTTGAAACATTCTCTGCCTGACAACCTTCAATATCACCATCTCAAAAACCAAAGTTAATGCCTTATAGCCACAAAATTATAGATCTATTAAGTGTTAAATTGGTTAATTCTGTTATTTACCCAGCCTCATGTTGTTCCAAAACTGCATCATTTTCTTCTAAGGAACATGAAAGAAGATTGTCATACAGGTTTGGAAGAACGTGAGCTCAAGTAAATTACCCTTTTTTTATGTGGACTATTACTTTAACATGTACTAAGGGAGACGTAGTCCAGATATTGGGTGATGATTGTTTAGGAACCTTTGCAAACTGTCCATGCCAAACCCCTCTTGAGCTCAGGGAGGGAAGCACAAGGGTTCTGTGAATCTGAACGTAAACAATGGTGGTGGGGGGGGGGAGCAAAGAGCTTGAAACCTTGGCTTGAGCCTGAAATAGAGCTGAGAGCGAGAGAGACCTTTACTTCACAGCCCTTCTTAAGATCATGTAAACAGAGTACAGTTTTGTTATTTATTGTCCATTTAGAACAGGCATTCTATCCAACAAGGATTTATTTGGTTCTAAATGATAGAACTGAGAATTTAGTTTAGTATCCTTATGTATAAATGACACTAGATTTTATATCTTTGTGTGTTTTTTTTTACCTATGTCTGTCATGTTACGAGTCCCCAGAGCTCTTTTTATCTCAGGCTCTCCATCATCAGATGCAGTCCTTCTAGTTAAAAAAAAAAAAAAAAAAAAAAAAAAAAAACCCATATAGTAATATAAGCAAAGAGAGAGACAAAATCCAAATAATGTTCCAAAACTCGAATAAGATTAAGATACAATGAAGCACAGGAAAGTTCTGATACACAAAGAAAGAGCCAAAGCTCTAATGTGCACATTTAAAGGGGTCATATGATTTTTCCTTTCTCTTTGGAGTGTTACAAGCACTTGGTGCATAAAGAAGATCTGTAAAAGTTGCAAAGACTAAAGTCTCAAATCCAAAGAGATATTCTTTATAAAGTTAAGAGTCAACAACGCCTACCTAAAACACCTCGTTCTAACACACCCCACATGTCTACATCACTATGTGGAAAATTAGCATAATGCCGCCCAAATGTTCAAGCAAAGAAAGGCGGCTGGTTCAGGAACAGTTATGATGTCATTTTATGGACGACCGTTTTTTTAACTTAGAAGAGTACAAGGCTGGCTGTGCAAAAAGGCTATTTCTAAAAAAAAAAAGGGTCAATTCCGACTTTGCTATGACAATCTGGCGCTACAGTCAGCTACTGTTTTGTTATTAGTTTAAGTATTTGCTATTGACTGTTCAAATGTGGAGTTTTGCGCAGCGCAGAGTAACGCGTCGTGTGTGTGTGCGTGAGAGAGAGACAGAGTCACATCACAGTAGATGGAATGCTTGTCAGAAATCAGCAATAAGCTGTCTTAACCGCGGCTTGTTTACTGCATCATCACTGTGTCTGTCACGCGACTCTGTTCCCCTTTCGGGCTTGAACTGATGGTAAAACTAACTACATTATTAACTGTCTTGATATTTACTTTGAAAGCTGAAGCTCGCGATAATGGTAAGGGGCGTTACATTTCCAACAAGCGCTTGCGGTGCTCAGCCAATCACAATGCACTGGGTCAACTGACCAATCAGAGCAGACTACGCTTGTCAAAGGAGGGACTTTGTTGAAAACAAAGCATTTGAGAGAGGCGGTGCATAGAGGACCTACAATAATGTACAGTATTTGAAAAAATAATGTGTTTTTTGAACATTAAAGCATTCAACATATTATGTTACTCCAAATACACAAAATAATGATCTTTAAAATAGCATCATATGACCCCTTTAAGGAAACAAACAAAAAATAAATAAATATTCAAACAGGGTTAAACAGAACTTCTCAAGTTTTAAGTTCAACTCTAACAACATCTGTGGCATGCCAGTAACCACTGATAATAATTGACTTGTTCCTCATTATTCAAATCAAACTTGTAATACAAATTACTGAAGAACCGTATTGGTTTAAAGATCATTCAAACACAAAATCAATTGAGGCGTAACTTCTAATATTTTTTTTAATGCTAAACTTCCTTCTTTGGACAAAAATAAATGTATTTAAAGATAAATGGTGGAAAAGTCAAGAGCTAAAATTATTAGAATGCATCTTCTTGACGTCAACTGATGCTAATTTGCTTATAAACCAATGCAATGCTTTACTGTTATGCTAACTCGCTAACTAAAGCATGTTAGCCCGTGAGCGCGCATTCCCCCTTAAAGAAATAACATTCATTATCACACTCACTTGAAGTTGCCGGTCTCGTAGAGCTTTTAATCTTTCTTTTCTTTTTAAAGCTTGCTCTTGTAAAGACCCCACAGGCTTCTCCATGGTGAAAATAAAGCATGGGTAGCTGGATCGATTATGCTGTCTGTTCAGAGCTTGGTAGAAGAACACCGAACACATCGATTACTATGACTTATCATACAGAACGTAATTAAACTAACGGTAAAATATGTAAATAATGTTTTTATATATATATACTATAATACACTGAATATAATATAATGACAACATAATTATAATATTACATTCCTTACTATACAATAAAAAAGTTAAATATAAATAATAAATTAATCTGTGCATATGATGGTTGGCCTATTTAGATAATTTGATTATAGTGCCATATGCAGGAGTTCGGATTTTTGTGAGTTTGATAATTGACTCTGTGACTCTGGTTAGTAGTCTGGATGTGGGGGAAAATCAAATATAGGCTATAATCATTTACATACTCCAATATCCTTTAATTGTCTTTTTTCCATGAAACACAAAAGATAATTCTGGAGCTTCTGTTTTTCTCATAAAGAACGTGGATGGTGATTTACAGACTACATTCATATTTTAGCTAATGGCTAATAAGATAATAATTTCATACTGGAAACCGATAAATGGCGGATTTACACACACACACACACACAAAGAAAAACTACACTTCTAAAAAAATACAATAGACTACAATAAAATCAACAGTTTACAACTGCATATAGACTTTCAAACATCATAACAGTAAAATATGTAAGATAGATAACCAATGCTACTATGCTCTGCTGTTTAAAAAGCCTAAGAAAGAACAAGTAACATTTATGAAGATTGTGCAGAGTTTAACTTAAGTAGCATAAAATAAAAATGAAAGCAAAAGCATATTCAGATCACAACTGGTCTGAATAGAAAAATAATGACCCACAAGTTCCTCAAACAGGCAAACAAACCCCTGAACGTGACATGGTGTGGAATGTAGGGCATTGCCATGGCCATCCTCTTCCCAGTGACCAAACAGTCAGATGCACTTAGCAATGGGATTAATACAAATGGTGCATTATGACCCCCCCTCTCCTAGACTATCATTTTATTTGATTACTAAAATGAGTAAAAAAAACAGTTAAATATTTTATTGTTTAAAGGCCTCATATTGTAGTATATAGTGTGGGAAAAGAGGTAAACATGTGCTTTGATTTAGAAAGGATGTATTGTTTAAGTTGCGGTATATTTTAATCTATGTTTAAATGTTCCAGTCAGGCACCAAACACAATAAACCCTTCAGAATTATGTTAAATATGGCGGTGTCATTGCACATGCAGTTATAGACAAAAACAAATGTGCCAATTGAAAATGGAAAAACACTAAATGCGATCATTCAGACTCTTTACCAAACCAAAGTTTATTTGCATAGAGTTTGCATGCTCTCAAGGGATCCAATGACCATATGGATCTTGAATAATTCTGAATGTAAAGTTTTACTCTCAAAAGCTTGAGCTGTGAAAAAAACTCATCAAGTCACACTGTTTGTGTGATTAAAACAACAAGAAGGAATATTAATACTTTATAAAACCTGGCAGGCCAAAGGCATGTATTAGGGAAAGAAAATGGAAAATATGTTTTATTTATATGTGTGTATGCTAATTCATCTAGATCCTGTTTGCTTCTAAATGGTGAAGTGAGATTGTGTTTTGTGGAGAATAATAAATACTGCAGTGTGTTGTGTAGAATAATGATGACACACCGTGCCTGTTTGTGCTTTGGTTTTACCTGTGCTTTCAAAGCTTTTCCACACTCTCCAGCCTCAGGTGTCCACCCCTGTCGTTAAAATTAATTAATTAACAAGAGCAATGTGACAAATCCCAATTATGATCCAAAATCACGGCTAAACCCTGAGATACAATGAATCAGAGCCAATGTCCTAATGTGCAAATTTCAATCAAGAAGGAAGCATCAAATATTCAGGCAGCGGTAACTGTACATAAGCAACTTTCTTATGCACTGCACAGCCAGGACAAACAAAAATACTCATCACCAAACATGACTCAATTTAAGTAAGGACTCGGACTAAAAAATTAAATAAAAAAAGCCTGAGACCTCTGTAGGCCTGAAACAAAATATTGACCTTTATATTATCTTTATTGAATTTCACTATAATTTATGTCTCAATTTATAGAACAATGTCAACGAGCATGTCCAAATCAGCATAATTACACTTTCATTTTTAATAAACTTGTTAGTGGGGCTTCATTTGATTTATGATTCTTTTTCTTTCATTTTTGGTAAACTATCCTTCTAAATAGGATGTCAGCACTTCCAAAATCTTTGGAATTAACAATAAAATAAATAAAATAAAAAGTCAGTAATAATAATAGACAACAAACAAACCAACATTCTCTTCCATAATTATATTGTATTAGATTTTTTACATCATAATTTTTGGTCTGTCCGTGTGTGATATTGACAAAATATTATATCTCTATATTTTCTGGGATTTTATCGATAACGATGATTAGATGATATTTTGCTGAGTGTGTAGTTGTGCTGATATCTTAAGGACTTACCGTGGAAGGCTTTACTCCTAAAGTTTTTTGATATTCTTCATATTCTGTGCAGTGATCAGTTCACAGCAGTGATAGAAATAATCTGTTCCAATAAGTTTAAATTGATTTTTACCTTTTATGGTCATTTTTACCTTTATAAAGCCATTTTTTCTAAATGTGTGCATCATCTTTTCAGTTAAATTCTTAAACTGAATCAGTCAATTATAATAATAAGTCATTTGGGCTGTTACCCAGCAAATTAAGTCTATGAATTATGAAATGAAAATGAAATTCATCTGTTCAATGCAGAGGAAACACAGAAGCTGCATCTTAAGTGGCATTTAGATGCATTTACACTCTGTTTAAAGCAGGACATGAATGTATTTACTGCAGCTATAAATGCATTAATACTGTTTTGATATTATAGACATAAAATGTTGAATACTGATATTTACAATTATTTAAAAAAAATGAAGATACTTTAAATGTGAATTTAAAACCGCCAGTAGGTGGCAGCAAATCATTGTTAATAAATTGTCATTGCGATTGAACCGAATCATTTTAACGGTTGATTCATTCAGGAACGAAACAGCGTCATGTTACTCAGAGACGCAAATTGGAATTATATTTGTTGACGAAATAGAGCAAAAAGCAGTCAATATTGTGTCTAAACCGTAAGTGTTTTAAGATTAAATTCTTGTTTATTGAACTGCTTTATAAAATCAATTTTTTGGTCTCTTGTTTCTCATTTTCCTCTTGACAATACCCCATAAATTCTCTATGGGGTTCAGGTCTAGTGAGTTTGCTGGCCAGTCAAGCACACCACACCATGGTCATTTAACCAACTTTGCTTTTGGCATTGTGGGCAGGTGCCAAATCCTGCTGGAAAATGAAATCAGCATCTTCAAAAAGCTGGTATGCAGAAGGAAGCATGAACTGCTCCAAAATTTCTTGGTAAACGGGTGCAGTGACGTTGGTTTTCAAAAACACAATGGACCAACACCAGCAGATGACATTGCACCCCAAATCATCACAGACTGTGGAAACTTAACACTGGACTTAATGCAACTTGGGCTATGAGCTTCTCCACTTTTCCTCCAGACTCTAGGACCTTGGTTTTGAAATACAAAACTTGCTCTCATCTGAAAAGAGGACTTTGGACCACTGGACAACAGTCCAGTTCTTCTTCTCCTTAGCCCAGGTAAGACGCCTCTGACGTTGTCTGTGGTTCAGGAGTGGCTTAACAAGAGGAATACGACAACTGTAGCCAAATTCCTTGACACGTCTGTGTGTGGTGGCTCTTGATGCCTTGACCCCAGCCTCAGTCCATTCCTTGTGAAGTTCACTCAAATTCTTGAATCGATTTTGCTTGACAATCCTCATAAGGTTGCAGTTCTCTCGGTTGGTTGTGCATCTTTTTCTTCCACACTTTTTCCGCCACTCAACTTTCTGTTCACATGCTTGGATACAGCACTCTGTGAACAGCCAGCTTCTTTGGTAATGAATGTTTGTGGCTTACCCTCCTTGTGAATGGTGTCAATGATTGTCTTCTGGACAACTGTCAGATCAGCAGTCTTCCCCATGATTGTGTAGCCTAGTGAACCAAACTGAGAGACCATTTTGAAGGCTCAGGAAACCTTTGCAGGTGTTTTTGAGTTGATTAACTGATTGGCATGTCACCATATTCTAATTTGTTGGATAGTGAATTGGTGGGTTTTTGTTAATGTGAGCCAAAATCATCACAATTAAAAGAACCAAGACTTAAACTACTTCAGTCTGTGTGCACTGCATTTATTTAATACACGAGTTTTCACAATTTGAGTTGAATTACTGAAATAAATTAACTTTTCACGACATTCTAATTTATTGAGATGAACCTGTATATTATAGATCTATATATATATAAGATATATATATTATATATATATAATATATATACCCACCAACACACACAGCTTTTTTTCGTGTACTGGAAGCTTCACAAATTAATAATGTAAATGTAAATTTGCTTTCTACAAACCAAGTCACCAGGATAAGTTCCTGCTCTCCAGTGCCATTCCGTCCCTGCTAATTCTCCCAATCACTGTGAATGATGCTCAATGGTTTCCCCTCATCTTGTGCAGCTTTGAGGCTGAACTCCTCCCGGCTATTTCTTGCTTTGCTCTCTACTGCCACTGTAACGCTCGAGAGGAGGGGAGTGAACAGGGTAATGAATGCGTACTGCACAGACAAGTGCGTTCAACTCCTCTAAAATTCCTCCAGCAGAGATGTGCGTTTATCCGGCGCCTAACCGGCGAGATTTCTCAAATGTTGCTCTCTACATTCTTTAGTTTCTTTCTTCGGAATTGTCATTTTGACCCACCCTCCATCTAAAACACGTGCAACTTTGGGAGAGCTTGGCAACCAGGTAAGTGGACAGCTGTACAGCAGCATGCCGTTTCTAGCAAACAGTATTCCCTGGATCTTCGCCGAGTCAATCCATGGCCACTTCGTTTGTGGATGTATATTCAGCTGGTTTGATTGACGCCTAAGTGGAGGGAACACGCAGCCGGGCGAGGGAGAATGGCTTCGAAAGAGCGACTGTACGAGCTGTGGATGTTATATTACACTAAGGTGAGTCACAAGCAGGCGATAGCGCGAGCCACTCGACACCTGTTAGCTTCGGAGTTCATGTTGTCGCAAACTTGCCACTGTCATATCATATCGCATCCTGCATATAGCTAAAAGGCAAGAATACTCGCCATAATTCCTTGCCCCTTTGTGTAGAAACAGTTTCAGGAAGTGCGTCCGTGGTTATATTTTTTGGGAAGGTTGCGCGTGCACCTACACAGTGAAAACATTTGACTTTCGCTTCATATTTCATGTTGTTATGAAGCGACTGACAATTGTGATGACAAGGACTGATGATGTTTTCGCTAAGCATAACGCTATGGTTCATCACAACAGGTCGATTTGATGCTTACAGTTATTCTGTGTAGTTCTAGTGTTTACCTGTGAGTCAGGTAATGCCATGCCTCTTCCTGCTCATTTCTCTTTTTCTTTGGATTTTGCAGATAGTCTCGATTAGACAACGTGGTTTGCAAGTTCTTTTAGTTGAAATAAATCAACAGCAATGCAGAGAATACAATGTAGGCTATTAATGTTTAATTTTAAATCGTTAATCACAATACCGGGGAACTTTAACTACATGCTTGAATTGTTTATAGTTTATTTAAAATATGCATTTTATGTATTATTGCTGAAATGCTTTATATTTGCTCATGAATTGGCTATGTGCGATTCGCGAACGAATTGTTCTTTTGAATCGGATCTTTTTAGTGATTCAGTTGAACCGGCTCCTAACGATTTGTTCACGAAAGAACGATAGTTCATCTTAGTTCACGAATTGATCCGAGCAGTTCTCGTTATCAATTTACTGACTCGTTGCATAGAGAATTGTATGTTGACAGTTTTATCAGCAGTTTTATGACTTTGTTTTTATGAGCTTAATCGTGGTTGTAACAAAGTGAGCTGTGGGGCCTGTGAAATTACAATGCAAACCGTTTATAATAAAGATGAATAAAAAAAAGAAAGAAAATAATGAATAAAAGAAAGAAAGAGAAAATATCCAAGCGAATTTTCCGTGTTGATTTTTCACAGGTGTTTTACCAGTATTTTGATTTGTGTTTTAGGGTTAAAATGTCTGTAAGGGTAATGGATAATGTCCTGGCTGGCGTAATAATAATCAATATGTGTACCTATGGATTTTTTTTCTGAGACCTTTAGAGTATGTATTAAAGGATGTCAGGGGCCATGTGATAATGTCATGACTTGAAAGAATCGCTAAATCATTTTTTTTAGCCAGTTGAAAGAAGCTATTCTGGAATAACCTGATTCACAGAAATGAGTCGTGCTTCCCTTCACTATGAAAAAGAAATGAACATGCCACATTAAGAATGGTTATGTTGACAACACCCTCTGGCGGAGTCGTGCATACAAAGACCACACTGCACTCTTGCACATTTTTGAGAGTTGGGCGTCCATGTGTATTCCTTCTGAAACTGTGTCATGATGGCCACTTTACTGGTCAGCAGATGAAGTCAGCTGTAACAAGTTTTCTTTATGAATGGCTACCATGGTAACCAAAACAGCAGGTGCAGGATACAAGAAGCACCAGGGGTCACCATAGAGAAATGTCTACTTAACAGTAGACATTTTAATTTGACACTCTTTAAAAAATATTGTATAATTAGCAGATTGCATGGAAAAGAAGCGTTATAAATTATGCAATAGTGTTCCAGTCTGGTCTTGCTGGTCTTGGCACAAAGTTCTCCAGATAGCTGGGAGTGTTTCTCTAGATCTCATTTCTTTTATAATCTAAAAAGCAACCGTTTGTCATTTCTTTCCCTTTTATTAATAACTTCACACATGTAGCTAACAGGGATCCATACCAGACATGCAAAGTAGATGGACTGGTTCCTCTGACTTGTTGCAGCAGGCAAATGGGTCTGCCTTTTTCCGCCATTACACTGATATAAATGTGTATTAATATAAATGTATTTTTTGTGAAACAAGGATAAAAGGCGTATGTGATTTTTGCACACCTATATTTGAGTTGGTTTCCCCTGCATGGTTGACCGCACAATGCTTTCCGATGTTTTGAATCTGGTTTGAAACACCCATTTTAAATGCCTCTGCTAACTACTGTCTGCTGCGATTTAAACAAGATAAGGTTGAAAATGTGCTTGTTTTTCTCTGGGCTCATGAGGGCTTGCTCTATTTTAAACCCGTTTAAAGCACTCTTCACCTATTATGCCAGTCATTTGACCATAGAATACGTCCTATGTCCTCCCAATGTAATGAGGTCTCATGGGAAGCTTGTAAATTTGGACTGACACAATGTGTGTGCTTTAAGCTTCATTTAATTTAATTTTATTTTATTTGAGTTTAGTTTAGGAATTTTCTGCAAACATAATTTTTAATCAAAATCTCATAACTGGATCTTCCAGTGAAATTACAAAATTCTCTTTGGTGACAGATGTAGGACAGTTCATAATTTAGTCCCTTTCTTGCAAGTGTCATATATAATAAGAGATAATTATCATCCAAATTGATCTTATTTTTCTATCAAACGGGTCAAATTTACAACACTGACAGCAACAGAAACAGCAGACGGGCTGAATGAGACGCAGATTCACTCTCTGACAGAAGGTGGCACTTATGGAACAGCAGAAATAAAGCTGTTTCCAAAGTAACCGCTGTGAACAAAGCAGTGCTGCGCTTATAAACACTATTTTAACTTGAAAAACATGAAATAACTTGAAAAAATGTCAACAAAACTTTACTTTCATTCATTATGTAAATACCGGTAAATATGCTCCCACACCTTGCTCATCTTCCTAGTGAACATTTTAGTGGCACTATGCAAAAACAGCGTGCAATAGGGATGTAATGGTATGAAAATTTCTTATCACGGTTATAGTGACCAAAATTATCACGGTTATCAGTATTATCACGGTATTGTTAAAAAAGTACCGACACATAAATCACTTAAAAGTTTTATATTAAAAAAACAACAAACAACAAATAAAATGGTTTTTTGTTTGCATAATCACTAAAACAATAACATTACCAATGATGTTCGGATTTTAAATGACAACTTGACTGACAACAGTTAAATAGCATGTTGAAATATCTAATGTAGATGGTCAAATAAAGCTTTGAAAAAGTTTCATTAAATGGTAAACCTCACATTTCAGCCTTCAATTAAAGAAAAGGGTTAAGTCAGAATGATATTTGATTAATAAATGATTATATGTATTTTTTCTGCTCCATAAATAATTCTAGATAACTTATCTGAATTGTTTAAATGTGTAGAATCCACATAAGCTTGTTTTTCATCAACCGGTCAAAATTTACAGCAGGGCATGCAAATTCGGTCCGTTTTTGGCCAGACAGAAACTGCACACAGACTGAATGTAAATATAAGTCTCTATAAATCCACTCTCTGACACTAGGTGGCGCTTATGGAAAAACTGAATTAGAGTTGTTTCCCGTAACCTCCGTGGACAAAGCAGTAGTGTGATTAAGAACACTTCCTTTAGGCATTACATGGAGCGAAGATGAAAACAAATTGCCATCGAATCGTTTCTGAAGACAGTCAGAACCTTCAGAGGTACATTCATATAATTAATTAATTCATATGAATTAATTATATGGCAAAACCACGTTCATATTCGCGCGATTTTTTGCGTAGCTCGTCAGTGAACAACGGCTCTGTGTAGTTAATGCTGCTCAATGTGAAAGCCCACAGGTGATGGAGATTTACTGCTGATTACAGAACCGGCTTTCTGACAAGATGCGCGTTAAATATCGCATGTGATTTATCGTGCAGCCCTAATTCATATATTCATTTGTATAATTCCCTTAGCAAAACGCTTTAAACTCCACTTTTCTTCCGATTTCACTCAAACGAACTCTGCATGCGTGCGCACATGAACTGTTACTGAAAAACTGTGCTTTATTCTGGACCGTATTTATTTTATTTAATTAACCTTATTATGATTGTTCAAATCGCGGTAATCTAATACGGTTTAAATGATAATTAAAAAATTAAACGGTAATACTAACCATGGGGAATTTTAAATCAGTGCATTTTATCGTGAAACCGGTAATCGTTACATCCTTAGTGCAAGGTCTGAGGTGAAATTAAATGATTTTGTTTTACAGATATTCACTTTATTTGTTCACTTTTTTTTAAAAATGTAACATTAATGACTACATTTCGACTAGTATTTCAAGTGTCAACTAGCAGCTGCAGTTCCGTTTAGTCGGCTAGTCAACTAGTCTTGCACATCCCCACTGTACAGACATAAATCTTCTCTCTCTTTCTCTCGCGCGCTCCTCTTCTTTCTCTCTCTCTCTCGCGCTCTCTCTCGCTCTCTCTCGTGCTCTCGCGCACTCTCTCTCGGTTGTCCATAAAATGCATTGCTGTTCTTTTGTAAGTGATCTTAAAGATTCCTAAACGCATCTACTTCCGGAAGACCAAATAAACTGCTTTTGCTTTCACACTGAAACACGGCGTCTCCCTGACATGCTGCATCAACACAAACTGCGGTTACTGAAACCACACCTTCATTCTGTGCGTGCACATTTGGGCGGCATTATGCAAATATTTCCACATAATGAGGTAGATATGTGGGTGCGTGTTAGAATGAGCCGTTTTAGGGGGGTGTGGTTGACTCTTAACTTTTATAGAGAATATATCTTTGGGTTTGAGACTTTTGTCTTTGCAACTTTACAGATCTTCTTGAGAGCTTGTAACACTCCAAAGAGAAAGGAAAACTTGAAATCGCATCATATGACCTCTTTAAAGATGTATTCAGTAATATTTGATTTCTGGCCACTGGCCAGTATGGCAGTCATCTTGGACTTACTGACACCTAGTGGTGTGGATGTTGCATTGCACAGAAGCAAATGTTTGCATTGTGGAAATGCATCATTTGCTGTCAGACATGATTGTGTTCTGTGAGGAAATGTGCTCAGTTAGGGGAAGGCTACCAAGGTGACCCTCTCCATGTAGAATAAAACAGTTTTTATTAAGTTATGGCAGGAGACTTCATCACATGTGAGTCTACATGACTTTCAACATATTTTTCATTCATTTCTTTAAGTGTAAAGCTTTTGTACAGAAGAGCTCACTGTTAAGCAAGCGTATTAGACTGTATGTGGCTGAATACTTCTTCCCCATAAGAGGCAGCTGTACACAATCGCAGAAGAACAGCAAAGTTTAACATCATGTCATTCCGGTGATTTTGCTGTATTTGTAATAATGTGCCAGCTATTTTTTCTTTTGGCTGCAAGAGCAACACTGCCTCTGTCAGACCACTTCCTCTTGAGTGTGCTGTTCAGAGGACAACATTGATGTGATAAAAACCACTTCCTGTCATGGTTGCTACCATTTGTAACCTCCCTGAACAACCTGTTTGTGAGTTGACAAACACATGGTACACATCATCACCCCATTTCAGCTGAAGACCAATTGAGGAAGAGGTTTTGGAAAATAACAGGTTTGTGTGTTGTGATTTTTGTTGGGTTGACGCTCCATATTCTGTGGTGGACCTTCATGCAGGATGATCTACAAATAAACTTGAGCTAGTTATCTAGATCTGTATTCGAAATAGCTTTCTACAATGGAAGAAACAGTCCACCCAACGATGACAAAAATATTGTCATTTATGTACCTCAGTGTCATCATTTTTTTAATGAAAAACAAAATGAGGTTCTGGAGCTTCTAGTTGATGAGGAAAGTTAATGGTGATTCTTACTGCAAAACTCCTATAAAGAAGGACAATAAAAGCAGCACTGGAGTTGAGATGAGGATGAGTAAATGATCACAACATTAACAGAACATCATAGAATCTTTTCCAATTCTAAAAAAATTATCATCAACATGAGGTGACTGACCTGCTGGATGCCCTCATGGTTACGCAATCATGCATATTACGTTATATTACAACTATTTTTCAGTTGTTTGTTGCACCTCGCACGTGCTCCTCCAAGGAGGAGACTAACTTGGCTGGTGTGTATGTTTTTACAGACGACAAACCTGCTTGTACATCTGAATAGATTTTAGTGTATTGTAACAATAGACTGAGAGTCCTGGCAGCCGTGAAAAGACATCACCCATCTCAGTTCTCTGAACTGCCGTTGTGTACCTTTGTCATGTACCTGTAAGTCAAGTTTTTGAGATTTACGTCACGTTTAAGATAAATGTTTGCATACAGGTGCATAATCTGATGTGAATGCCAGCGTTTCGCATGTGAGGATCTTAAAAGCATTTTCAGCTCTTGTTTTATCTTCCCCTCACGATTCTGCAAGCAGGGTAACTTAGAGGTTTCAAATCTTTGTACTGGATAGTTCAACACTTTAATAGATACTTTAAAGTATTCAACAGGGCTTTGCCTATCCGGAGCACTTGTTCATTGTCAGAGAAGTTGGAAAAACTAATTTAACATTCACATTTAAATATAAAAATTCTTTGGCATTGATGGTTTGAAAAACCTGTAACGTCCTTTAAACCTTACCATTGCACAAAAGGTTCTTTATAGTAGAGAAAGGTTCTTTATATTATTAAAATGTTCTTCACACTAGACAGAATAGTTATTTTAAGAAGGTTCTTTGGCATCACTGTCAAAATCCACTGTCAGCATCCAAAGGTGCTTGCTGTAGAGCAGGTGGGCATATAGCTTGATGTCCAGCTCACCTTCTCTGGACGTAATAGGTAAACCACACCCTAACCCTAAACAGTAGCCCTATCCCTAAACATACTAAACACTAGATCAAGCTCCACCCATTAGGTCCACAGGGGCGGAGCTAGACTAGGTCAAGCCCCACCCATTTTACCCATTTGGCTCTGCAGTGAGTACCACTTTTGCTGCTTTTGGAACCTTTTTAAAGAGTATTGTGTTATCCAGGCAGTCTAATGAAATGTTTGCAGTCTATTTCTCCAGAGACATCTGATAGCTCTGTAGTGTAGCTGATTTATTGGATTGCCTGTGTTTTTCTTTATAGGAATCTCTTATATTTGCCCTCTTTAATATATGCTACACCATGTTTTAGCACTGGATGGCTATTTATCTAAACGTAATATTTTGAGAAAAAATATCTACAATATTTCTTTATTTGATTAAATATTCATTTACTCTTTACCTTTTTTTTGTCTTCACTTGATTAAGCTTGCAAACAGCTGACTAAACCTTTGGGTGTTTACAAAGTTGTACTGCCTACTTATCACTTTGCTGAGGCCTAAGTTCATTTACTGCCCAGTTTTGAAGACTGAAACATCTTCATAAGTAGAGCGTATACATGGCAGTTGCCAATGCTTATCTGCCAAAATCCACTCTCGGCTCGCTACATAATAGTAATGTTTTATCAGCAGAAACAAGAACCCATTACAGTCCATGATAGACCACCTAAATGATCTGAGTATTAGGCAGACATGAGAATACATCTGCACTGTAAAAACCAAAAAGGGCTACAACATGTACTTTGAACAGTAGATTAATCAAAAAGATACAAAAAAGTTGGCTACTTCGTGATTTATAGTCATATAGCATTTTATGACCGTCACATATTTTGTTTGAGTCATTGACGCAGCTGCTGACTTCATCACCTGCTTGAAGAGGCAGAGGATGTGTGCACATAAACAGACTGTCTGGATAAACCAGAAGGCTGTGATCTAAGCTTTTACATTGATGTGGCGATGCTATTGTTTTTGTACAATGGCTTTGTTTTTATGTTGCAAGATGTTCTGTGTTACTCAACTGCACATTTTTCTGGAGACCACATAGAACTCATTGTGTTTTTGTAAATCTATGAATCTAGATGTTATCTACTCGTTTGCTTATACTTGTCTTCGGCAAAATATCAAACAGGAGAGTTTACATTCATAGTTCCGTTCCAATACCTAGTAAGTTGCCTATACCTAGACACCATTTTATTTGGGTTAATAGGCCGCTTTTGACCGAAACACGATTTGGGAATGAAAATTGTGGCTGCAATTTCAAATTTGATTCAAAATGTTAGGTTTGCTGTGCTTGTTTTGTAGGGCTGCACAATTTGGTCAGAATTTTGTGATGTACAGGTGCATCTCAAAAATGTTGAATATCGTGAAAAAGTTCTTTTTTTTGTAACTTGTTTCAAAAAGTGAAACTTTCATATATTCTAGATTCATTACATGTAAAGTAAAACATTTCAAACGTGTTTTTTTTTTTTTTTTTTAATTTTGATGATTAGAGCTTACAGCCCATGAAAGTCAAAAATCCCGTATATAAAAATAAATAATAATCCAATAATAATAATAATAATTGATATATGCATTGCAAACTTTTGGCCAATTTAAAATACTGTATAATATTACATAATAGTGTTTTTGTAATTATATTACATAAACAAAATAAGAAATATCGCCAAATAAGAAAAATATTCCGATTGTTAATAATCATTGTAATGTAACCGAATCACATATTAAGAAAAAGAATACAATTAATAAGAATCCTAATAGCAATTTAATTTTTCTTTACCTCTGTAAAATTACAATACTAATATTTATGGCTGTCTTAATTTCTTCATTTACAAACTTTAAATCATTCGTTTAATTGGGCAGCTCTAGCATTTGGAAGGTAATATGATTTTGGTTTTGGAAGTGATGCTACTGAACTCTAACCTATTCTCTTACCTAACTGAAACCAGGATTCCTCTGTGGTTAACGAGATGTAACAATTGTTGTTCTTTTTTCTGCCATTGATGTGGATAGGATTGTAGTTATGTATATTACATTTGTATTTAACTTAAAAGATTTTAATATGGGCAATGCAGCATTTAGCTGAACATTGGTTTCTTACATTTGTTTGTCATCTTCAGTTTTTCACAAAAATTATTACATAAATATTAATATTAAGTACTTGGCAGACCTGTTAAAAACCGGGTAGCAAGAGGTGCTTTAACATTTTCAATGCTGCAGGGAAATCCACGCAGATTTTTAGAGAAAAACTGAAAGAAAAAAAATCCCCAGGTGGGGGGATAAGTCCAGGCTGCTGCTGTCAAGGAGCTCCAGTACTTTCCGAGATTTACCCGTAGGACTGTTTAACTATATTTAGCCCTCTTTGACTCATTTAGCAGCTTCAATCATCTGGAAGAAGGCTAATCTGGAACAGTAATTCAGCCATACTACTACTTTGTTCAATGGTATGTCATGAAGCTACTATTATAATTTTGATCCCCCAGACAGTCTGTGGCCTAATTAAGAGGAAGTTATCATTTCCTTCTACTACACTGATGCTTCAAGGACATTATTCTGTTTGCTTGTGTAGTGGGTGAGGCTAGTAGCCGTTGGTGGAGATGCAGGATGTTTGTATGGCAGCTGGGTGGGCCTTTTTTATTTGCCTAGGTGTGTATAAAGTTCATTTGTCTTAAATAATCGGGAAAATCTTAAAGCATTTTGAATGTGTGTTGCCTCCTGAAGAATATTTGAGGATTTTCACATGTATCCTGAGGCCTGTGTTTACTGACATTGAGAATAATTAATAGAAACCCAGAGAAAAACTCTCTTTGTGTCCGCTGAGCAGCTGCGAGCTCTCTGAGCTGCCAGGAATCTCAAACAGAATGGCTCATCTGTGATTTGCCTTCTTCAAAGAACACCACTGGGAGTCAAATACTGTAGCATTCAAGAACTGACCTGAATTTAACTAACTCTACTTTATCATCCCAGGACAGTTATCATATTAACAGAAAAGGGGAATGAATAGCAATTAGTTTCCATGAGTAGGGTACAAATTGGTGTCTCATTAGAGAAATGAATTTGATAAAATATTGTCTAGCATGAAATTAATCTATCATGAAAAGTAGTTCATTTTAAACACATCAAATGTTCTCAGTCCTCCCTTAAAATGGGGATTTTGGCCCGTTCCACATCAGAGGTTTGGACTTTCTTGACTATATCAAACAAGGAAATCGCACAACAACATCATAATTTCAACATCAAATTACATAAATGTCCTTAATATTGTGCCACCCATTACGTATTATGGACAGAAAGACATACATAATCTCATTCTACTTTTTAAATTTTTTTCCATTTTAACCATTTCGTTCTATGACCAAAAGTATTGTATTGTAAAAAGATATTTGAATATAAGTTAAATATAGGCTAAGTCCAATAACTTAACCATTCAAAAATGCAATGTTTTTTTATTTATTGTTAATTACCAAAGATAATAATTATATACCTATTATTTTCTGATATGTATATATTTCCCGTATTTTAATGTCCATATATTGACTGATTTATTCAAGTTGCAAGCCCTGTTTTGTACCTTATTCATGGTAAGATTCAGAAAGTAACTGTTGCACATGTATGTTTGTCACATCTGGATGTGAATACAAAAAATAACGACGGTTTCACAATATCTGTTTCAGTTCTTAGATCTGCCTAAAACTTTTTCATTTCCCATTATCAATTAAAGAAATTTAGCATGTTGACTGTTGCTGTTATTTTTGACTGTTTGTTTGAGGAAGTGCAATTTATAATTCTGTTGAAATATAGCAACCCTGACAGATCATCTAGTGGTGAAACGGTGGTTACAAGACTGCCAAACCTCTGTGTACTACGTACAAAGTACGATTATATAGTTATCACATATTTCATATGTAAATAATGTTTCTTTAGAAAAGCATCCAAAATAGAACATGATTTGCGATTGCTTTCTCGTAAATCTGGTAGTCTCAATAAATAAAATCTGTGTCAAGTTCAAAATCTAATTTACTGGATTCAGCTGTGCCAGAGCTTAAAATGGAAAACTCATTAAGGGTGATGATATAAACAGTAGGCAACACTGGGCTCACAGAGACACACTGTTGGCATTTCCCCCTGTAAAGCTCAGCACTTAGTTAGGATCAAGTGATCAATCGGCAAAGTGATTCAATACCAGCTCAACTTCAGTTCCGTGTCATTGCTTTAAGAGTTTAAATTTAGGGTTCATTCCCCATACAGTTGTAAAAGTGCTTTTTCATGCATCTGGTCAAGTCGTGGCATGTCACTTCCATCTGACTGCTGATTCATACCGGTGACTGAATCAGTGATCTTTGCTCAGACTTCAGGTTTCCCTCCAGCTATTATTTGAAAGCCACACCAAATATTTTTGTGGGATAAAAGCATGCTTTTACAGTGCTCTCAACCATGGTCTATATACCAAAATGAGAGGGTTGCACAACTGGGCTTTCAACTCTGTCAAGGTCTTTAGAAAGAATTCAGTTCAATTCCAGCATCATCACATTTTTGTCAGTCAGCCTTAGGTAGCATGATGGTTTACAAAGCAGTTTGTTGAAAGTGAATGAGAACTGGGTTTGTCCAGCTTCAAAATGATTTAATGGGCTGTACGTCAAATCTTTGTAAGTCATTTGACTCTTGTGAGAAACAGGTTGAAATTTGAAGGGATGGTTCACCCAGAATATCAAAAACCAAACCAAACCAGTAAGATGGTAGTTCATCTTCAAGACACAAATGAAGAATTGAGTCCATCCATTGAAAGTCTATTCTATTAAAACTTTGAGGCTTCAGAAAGTTCATAAAGGATCCTAAAAGAAGTCCATATAAATAGAGCGGTTCTAGAGACGTGCTTGTTTTATATGATATACAGATTTTAGGCTTTTATTCGCATATAAACATTGATAAACCATACTTGCTTGACATCTCATTGCTTCAAGCAAGTACTTTGAACTATCATTTAACGTAATTGATGTGCTCTATGTATGTGCGTTGATCAGTGTTTATATGTGAGTAAAAGCCTAAATTCAATATGTTCATCATAGAAAGAGATCATGTTTCTTCAGAAGACTTAGCATAAACCACTCTATACATATGGGATTTGTTTTAAGGGTTTATAATAACATGAGTGTGAGTACATGATGACAGAATTTTTATTTTGTCATGAACAAATCATTTTTTTTAAGTCCAATTTCTTTCAATGATTCAATTGATCCAGTTAAAGGGGTCATATGATGTTGCTGAAAAGAACACTATTTTGTGTATTTGGTGTAATGTAATGTGTTTATGCGGTTTAAGGTTCAAAAAACACATTATTTTCCACATACTGTACATTATTGTTTCTCCTCTTTATCCCGCCTTTCTGAAACGCGTCGATTTTTACAAAGCTCATGTTCTAAAAAAGCGAGGTGTGCTCTGATTGGCCAGCTATCCAGTGCGTTGTGATTGGCCGAATACCTCAAAAGTGTGACAGAAATGTTACGCCCCTTACCATACTGTGATGCCGTCTCCCGGAGTGACGAAACAAAAACATGAAAACCCATTATAAACGAGGCATTTGTTGCATCCAGTGGGGACATAATTATGGATTATAATGACTAAAGGTCTCTGCACACTGAGTCCGAAAATTTCGTATGTGTTTTTTCGTATTTGAAATCCTAAAAATTCGTCACGCACAGAAACCTTGCACACTGAGTCCGATGCGTATTAATTAATCCGTTGCGAAAAAATACACAAAACCATGCTAAATGGAGTCTTCAAGCAGTGAGGATGATTTTGTTGTCCTCTCGCTTCTTAAAAAAAGAAAAAGAAAGGAAATATTGGGTCCATCCAATCCTGAGATATAGAGAGGAAGGAGAGTTCCCCTCCTTATTAAGGAGCAGCGGGATTACACGGACGATTCAAAGTTTACTTCAGGATGTCAGTGGCTCAGTTTGATGCTTTTGCTAGCAATACTAGAGCCACATATTAAAAAGAAGACATAACGTGAAGTTGTATTTATTTTTTAACGTGCGAAAATTTTGAACGAAATTTTCGGACCCCGTGTGCAATGACCTTTACACTGTCTTTTTACGCGTTGCATCGCGCCGCGTAAACATAAAACCATGTCTTCCTTTGTGATCGGAGAAATGACAAACAACAACACTACTCGACACTTGCTCCCAACTCACATGAATCATCATTGCAGCCGCATTGGGGGGGGGGGGTAGTCTACTCTCCCGAGGATCAAGAACATCCTCCATAAAATGTGCTGGACACATCTGAATATTTTGGTTTAACTGTTCTGGAACAGTGTTGTAAATACAACTTAAACACTGATTTCTAGTAGTGTCCTCTTTTGGAAGGCCAAACAAAGTATTTTCGCTTTCGCAACGAAGCACACAGCGTCTTCACAACATGGCGGCAGCAACAATAAAGTTACGCCTTCTTTCTTTGCGTGAACATTTGGGCGGTGTTATGCAAATCTTCCACACAGTGATGTAGACATGTGGGGGTGTGTTTAAAACGAGGCGTTTTAGGAGGGCGTGGACGAGTCTTAATTTTTTATAAAGAATATCTCTTTGGGTTTGAGAATTCAGTCTTTTCCACTTTAGGGATCTTATCTATTCACGAACAGCTTGTAACACTCCAAAGAGAAGGAAAACTTGAAATCGCATCATATGACCCCTTTAACAGAACGACCTGCATGATTTGCTCAAGAATCAGAAGATCCTGTTCTCAAATTTACCTCAACACTCCAGACATAAGGTACACAATTGGGCGACTGGGCATACCTTTTCAAAGGCACATCTTTGTACCAAAAGAGTCCATAATGGTACCTTAAAGTACATATTAGCACCTAAAGTGTACATATCAAAGTTACCTAAAGGTAAAAGTATCATTTTTGAAAGGTTTTTTTTCCAAGAGTGAATGTGCAGTCAGAGAGGTTAACAGCTCGCTGGGACAGGAAGATTGCAGTGTGTACGACTTAAATTCTGACATGTTTGTGACACAAGACCTCGAGACTATAACACATGTTGTATACATCACTCTTATGATATTTTATAGTGCTTTTTGTTGTTTTCAAAGCTTGAAAGCATGTAACTGCGTGGAAAAGAGCAGCCAGTACATTATTCTAATTTTCTCTTTTTGTGTTCCTTGAATGTAAGAAAGTCATGGTTTAAAATGACATGAAAGTGAATAAATAAAGACAGAATTTTTATTCAAAATGTTGTGAAATGTTGCATCAGGTGCACCGTGGCTTACCGGTTTTAGTTTGTAGCGAGATGAAACACACTCTACCAATTAAGCTGTGGTAGCGGCAAAGGAGGAAGAGAACATGGTGACGATGAGCCCAGCTCAGAGAAGACAGGAAATATGGCTCAGTTAAAGTGACTTGCCATTTCCTGGTTGCTCGACAGAAGTACAGACAGCAAGAGATCAGAAAAGAGCAGAGAAGTAAACAAGCAGAGGCATCATGATGGATTCTGAATGATTCTGAGGCTTACAGGCAGACACATTCTGGACTTTATAGAAGCAACTTGGTGGGGGCTCCTCAGAGACCGGGGTAACAAGAGCCCCTCCACCACACATCACCTGCCATGAGACATGGACTGGCCCCTAAATGAACAACAATTGGTAAAGTTTGTTTCTTTCCACCTTGAGCAGGTTTAGTGTTATGTTACAGTTGCTTCCTGCTGCAGTGCACATTTGTTTTGGTATGCCAGAATCCCTCAGTATTTTGCAATCAGAGTGTGTACATATCAGAGAGTGTGTGCTGACAGCCCAACTTCCCCTATATGAGTAGGCGGATCAAGCCACATTATTTAAGATACAGTTTAATGCAAGACATTATGGATTGTGCAAGTGCTACTTGTTTTTGTCTCCTAGACAAAACCATTGTCACTGCTTTTATTGCATTACGAATTCACAGTTACACTGCACAAGTTTGCATACCCTGTAGTTTCCTGTTGTGTTAACACAAGTGTGTGCATGCTCTGATTTTGAAGATAGCACCCGGTCATGCTCATGGTGTAAAGGTTTTCTACGCATGTGCAAAATTACATAATTTTCAAGTTGAATAGTTTTTAGGGTGCCTGAGAGACTGTTGACTGGGCTAGTTGATTAACTGGCATTAAGGAAGTTCAGAATAATCTGGCTCCGGGTTCACTTGACCCCGATAAGATGCGTTTTTCAAGGGGCTTTCACAGATGATGTGTTCAAAAACAACTGGGCACAATGGATGTGGTTTTAAAAGTAGAACTTTTCAATTTAGATGCAAAAGGAGTACCCATAGACACTTGGATTATCTTGTGTGTGAGTTTGTTTGTAACCTAGACCTCTCTAACCTTGGGGTTGTCCTGTCAAAAATGTTTTACAGCCTCTTACTTTTTCCTTTTATCTCTCTGTCTTTCAGAAAGATGTCACTTACCTGCAGCAATGGTTGGAGGCATTCGTGGTGTCTTTTGAGAAGGTCATTGATGTGCAGTCGACGGAGCCTCGTCGGTGAGTCAGTTACATGCTGACTTATCAAAATGTCACAGGCACAGGGAGTTGATCTGTAGGTGGTCAGGTCCAGATGGAACTCTTAACTATGATGGTATTTTAAGGCCTATATTTGTTTAATTGCTCATTTAACGGTTGGTGAGTTTGAAAAATCCATATTTTGAATACTTTCATCTCCTTCATCCTGCAGATCTGATATAGTGAGTCTTGATATTGGCTAATTCAGTGCACACCAGATATGTGATCTAAAGATTAGCACATATACTATGTTGGAGATGAAGGATCAATTCCAGCCCAATGTTGTGGTTCAGCTAGGGTTGCCTGTTTAAAATTTAGAAAAATATCAGTTATATAAAAATAACTTGAGGCTGTCTGGAAAAGATTTTGAGTAACATCAAAACAGCAAAATATGACGCAATAGCCGAAGACATGCACAACTTAAAAAAAAAAAAAATTTGAGCAGTCGAAAGATTAATTTGTGCTCTGTGTGGACAATGCCAAGGTGTAAGTCCAAGACATATGTTCAATGACTGAAAATAGTGCTTTGACTTTTTTAATGTCTATTTATCAGTGCCTCATCAAAACAAAATTAATCAAAAAAAAAATACAAAAACAAAAAAGCAAAACAAAGAACAAGCAAAAATTAAAACAAAACAAACAAAAAACAAGCAAAAATGAAACCGAAACAAGCAAAATTAAAACAAAACAAACAAAAACAAATAAAACATCCTTTTTTTTTGTCTGCAGGCTGGAGGAATGGAGCGCCGATGTCCCCCTCCTCCCCAAGGAGGTGTTGGTGTTCCTCAGCACCCAGCTGTGGCACAGTGCCCTCCACATGTCAGGGCAGGATCAGAGCAGCACTGCTCCACACCCACTGCTCCTCATCAAGTTCTTCATCATCATCTGCAGGTCAGTGCCCACTGAGCACAGAGTGAACACCATCATTCTCTTTGCGATAATGCCCCAGTGACTCAAACCCCTGTTGATAAGCTTCTATCTTCAAACAGCAGGGATAACGCAAGCCAGCAGTTTATACCAAATTGCATAGCTGATGTGGATCTTCCCTGAGTGTACAATAATATGTACAAAAAACATTTCTGATGTGAATCTCTGCTTGCAGGAATATGGAGAATATAGACTCTGAAAAGACCCCGGGGTTTGTGTTTGAGACAATCAAGCTCCTAAACTTCTGTTTGACTCAGGTAAGAAGTCAATAAGTCTGTGAAACAATTTCATAGCAGTTTGCACCCCTGCTGATACATTGAGCCACGGTGCTTATGTGGGAAATGCAAGTTTGAGTCTAGGTTTGCGTCATTTCATAATCCAGTTCCCCTTCGTCGTCTTATTTTTTCTTGTCACCTCTCCATTATTCTATTAATATCAGAAAGCCACTGTTATATACATGATCACTTTTCTAGTTTTACTCTTGTATTTTTTTTTTTAAAAGCTACTTTTTTATTTAATTTGTTGAATGTTTGTTTATTCCAAACATGCCAATGAAACTTTCATTCACTTAATTGTATGTTACTATGCAGCTATTGATATTAATATGCATGTGCTTGTAGTGTTATTGTAGGTTTCCGAACTAACAGAACAGGTTGAATCAGAAAGCTTTGGGTGGAAGACCTCTGCTTTATTCAAAGGAATGTTTGTGTGTTAACAAGCCAAAAACAGATAGGTTTGTGTATTGTGTAAGACTCATTTGAGTGTGTTGATGTATGTGTGTTACAGCTGAAGAAGCAGCCAGATGATCAGAGCACTTTACAGTCGGTGGTACAACATGGCTTGCTGCTGTGTGAAAATCTCTTTGACCCTTATCAGACGTGGAGGAGACGGCAGGCAGGGTGAGTTGGGCAGGGTGTTAAACCACAACAAGAATGCGTAGGAGCCATTAAGAGTGGCTAGCTCTGTTTTAGCTCCACTCTAACAGTTAATAACACACCCAGTCCTCACCTCTCAGCTCTCAAGCCTTCTTATGCTCAGCTGTCTGAACTACACACAGCGCAAACTTCCCACAGCATGTGTGCATCTCTTCAAGGAGCACTGTTCTGCCCATCCACTAATATGCAGGTTATGAACTGAGGTGTATTATGAAACAGTCCACCTTTCTTGACCCCTGTAAACAGCCTACAAATAGACTAATGAACTATTTATTAAATATTTATTAATTGCTAATGTATTTGGCAGATGAATTGAGTAGTCCCTTGTACTATATTTAAGTATTACAGTGTTACAATGTTTTTATGGAAACATTCTTTGTAGTATCATGAGATATCATGTCAGCATGTCAGTGAAATAACTTGAGATATATTTGGTATAGCCTATGTAACATGGTGATATCGTTTTACTTTTATTGTTGTTGTTATATTTAATCATTTATTATTTTTGGAGATTTATGCTTAAAACATGAAACAAGTTGCCAGTGGGTACGAAAAATAAACATAATTGGTGCCAACATTATGGTGTAAGAGTAGATTAATCAACTTGTACCATGATACATCAAAATGGCATGGTATTTCAAACTCATAACATAATTGTACTGCCATTATTAATATTATAATTTAATAATTTATTATTTTTTGGAGATTTATGCTTAAAGCAAGAAACAAGTTGCCATTGGGCTGAGAAAAATAAACATAATTCATTTAAACAGTGTATGTGTAGATTAATCAACTTGTACCATTTTATATATATATATATATAAAATGCTGGGTAGTAACTGATTACATGTAATCTGGATAAAGTAATCAGATTCCTAAAATGAACTACTAGTAATTAGAATAAATTCTAAAATACTCGTAATCAGACTACAGTTTAGTTTTTATTGATTACATGATTACATATTATTCACCTAAGAGCAAAAATGTATTCATAATTCCTATTTTTCATCTTTTAAATGTTCCTTTCAAAAATAACCTACACATGACATGGAGGTAAATAAATAAAATATTAAATATTTTAGTAAGTGTTTTTATTTTGATTTGTTTTAATTTTAAAGATTTTATTTTAATTTGGACGGTTTGTATGATTTACGTATGATTAGCTTTTTCATTAAACTCACAAAACCCCTGCAGTTCCTTTATGAACCCCAGTTTGGGAAACCTTGACATAATGTAGTGTTCAATGCTCTTCATGTTGTTAATAACACTGAATGGAATATATTTTCTTTCTCACTATGGTACAATACTAATTATAGTACAATTTAAATGTTACAATTACAATTTAAAGTTAGGTCAAAAGTAATCTAAAAGTAGTCTGATTATATTACCTAAAATGTGTAATGTAATGGATTATATTACTAATTAAAATGTAATTTGGATTCAGTAACGGATTACAATTTGCAAGTAATGTACCCAGCTACATTGCTGTTGTTCATTATTATTAAATAATATTTTTAACCCTTTACTAGATTTATGCTTAAAGCATGAAGATGAAGAAGATTTACTGCAGTGTCCCGTAGCTTATTGCTTTAGTAGTAAATAGGAACTAAGTAGATACTTCCAAAAAGAGCTTTGATTTGTGTGTTTTTCAGGGAGGAGGTCAGTATGCTGGAGAGAAGCAAGTATAAATTCTCACCTCTTGTTCTACCAGAGGAACTTCCTTTGCTCTTCCACGGTATGTCACCCACTCCTGCCTTCTGACACAATCTTTCAATTTTTCCATTTACTCCCATCTTCATATCCTGGGAGATATCGCACATCTCGCCTCCCATGAGAAAATCTTGTTTGTAAAGAAGTGGCGATCTGATCCCCATAGTATTAATCCATAGTGATTAAGGGCTCTGTTTTGTCATGTTATTTGCCTTTAAATGTGCTTCATGTAAATCATCTTGAATCAGTGGAGTTGTCCTTTTTTAAGTGATAGATGGTTATGACTTGTTTCTTCTGTTAGTTTGTGTCAAGCTCTGTCTGGACATTCTGTAGAAGCAACCATAGTCCTGATAGTGATGATAGCTTTGTTCAAGTGATTATAAGCTCTGTGGAGCAACTTCCGCATCTATATGTAGTTAGTAGGCTAGTAGCTGCAGTGGGTCCAAGTAGCCTGTGGTCGTGAGGCGAGGTAAACTAGATTCTTGTGCTAAAAAGTTGTTTTTCACCAAAAGTTTTCTCCACATCGTGTTTATGATGTAATGGTAAAATTGTTTGTATGAGGTTTGTTCGATTTTCTCATCTACATGTCCTAAATTCAAAGGTAGGGTGGCCATATGAACACACACTTCAGGGTTTTGGAACAGAATTTTGTGTTTATGTGAGTGACATGGCAAATCCCCCCAAATGAAATCTCAGGTCCACACTGTGGAGCAACTTAAACCTCAAAAACACTCCTGGTTCACGTTTTGGTATTTTGTTTTGTTTAGTTCTTTTTGATAGTTTTGTTTAGTTTAGTTTTTTAGTTTTTTGCTTTGCTTTTTGTTTTTTGTTTCGTTGTTTATTAGTTCTTTCTTGTAGTTTCAGTAAACAGAACAACAAAAGCCTTTAAGCCCTGAATTGGTTAATTCTGACTAGTCTTTGTGTTTTAAGTTGATCTTTGTTCATTTGAAGCCTCAGTGTTTTTGTTTGATAGGTGGTTTATTATTTAATTCTGTCAAACAACATTGGACCACATTGACTTTATTTGTATGAAAAAATTCTAAATATCGTCTTCAGTGTTCTAGAAAATAAATAAATGCGCATGTTTGGAAAGGCGTGAAAGTGAGTAAATGATGACGGTTTTCATTTTTTTATGATCTTTCTCTCCAATAAAAATACGTTTTTGTGGCTTAGAGCGGTACAATAATAACAATTGCACAAACGATGCTCAGCTTTAATATTCTTGTGACTAAATGACTGGCTACACCCACAGACTACCTACAAGAGAGCGAACTAATCCCAGAGCCGCTCGTGGTGAGACTGGTTCATCTACAGGGAGCTGTAATCAGTGGATGCAAGGTAAATTAGACTCTCTGGTTTACATTAACATGTATTAACGCATGAGGGATTTCAGAGGGATCTCTGCTTTTGCAACCACATACCTTACTATATCAGTGTGTGACACTGTTGTTTGTTTGTTTTTCAGAGGAACGGCCTTGTCTCCATCACCCCCCAGGCTGTGAAGGACCTCATGTCCGTGCTGCGTTCCTGGTGCCTCACTCCTGCCTCACCCCCACAAGAGCCCAAGGATCCTTGGCTGCTCAAAATGACCCTGCGGTGCCTGACTGCAATGATCCACCTTCTGCACTCCAGCAGCCCAGCCGAGAGGCAGTTGGAGATCCGGACAGTACTGGATAGTTACTTCCAGCTGCTCAACTGGAACCTACCACCAGACAGCCAGCAGGAAGATATGCAGACCTGGGAGGATAACCTCATTACCCTTCGCGAACATATGCTGAGTAAGAGAATATTTGCCATCACTTATTAACACCATTTTATTTTTTTTAAATGATTTTCTTCTGTGGAACACAATTGGAGATATTTTCAAAAACGTCTCAGCATTGCACCCCATTGACTTTGGTTAGAAGACTCTCTATATATATTCTACAAAACTTCTTTTGTGTTCTGCAGAACAAATAAAGTCATGCAGGTTTGTAATGATATTGAGTATATGATGCCAGCATTTTAATTTTCAGGTGAACTATCCCTCGAATGCACCAATATTCCCTAATTGAATTATTCTGCCTTGTAAGAGGCCTAATTGTGTATTTTTGTGTTTATTTGGTTATCATGCTACTAGCTTAGAAACATGTTAATGTCAGGCTTTGAGTTTAGTCTCATTTGCAGAATGCTATTTGTGTTCAGTAGCTACCTTTGTAGAGTGTTTCAAATCACCCACTTTTGAGATTCTATGGCTGTTTGGATGGTTTCGTTTGATCTTTTTGTTTGTTTTGTTTTTACTTATTTCAGGTATTTCATTTATTTTAGTATTGTGTTGTTTTGTTTTGCTTTGTTGTTTATTAATTCTTTCTTGCAGTTCCTTTAAGTAGAAAAAAAACTCTTCATCCAGTATTCTATTGTGGTTTCCATTTCATAATATTTCCTTTTTAAAGGGATAGTTCACCCAAAAATGAACATTCTATCATTATTTACTCACCCTCATGTTCTCCCAAACTGGTTTTACTTGTTTCTATGGAACACAAAGGAGAGTATTGAGGTTCCATGACTGTTAAGATGCTGTCTCAGAAAGCAGCTGCCTATGTAGGCAGCAAGCAGCAGTTTTGGAACGAAGCTTATGTGTCAGTACATTACAATATATCCTAATCTCTAAACATTAAGGATCACCCTATTGACACTCACTGAACAGCAACCAGTAATTGTTGTATTGTGTATACAGTAGTAAGACCCCTTCCCTTGCAATCCTCTTGACACCATACGTCAAGCCACGTCCCAAAACACCCTATTAATCTACTTCATAAACTTCAGCTGCTCAAAGAAAGGCCACTTGAGCTTGTACTCTTTAATTCAAAAGGATGCATGCATGGATGGATGGATGGTTTTATCCTAGAGTTTACAGCATTACAGAACTGTAAATATTTGAATACACCATTTTATTAAGCAGATCATTATAATGCAGTGTTGTGTTTGCACTTGCTTGTTTGTTTTGTTGAGGGGTTATGTTGTATTTGCACTGTCTGTTTGTGTTTATTAGGTTTCCAAAGTCTGTTTGTGTGTTTAGTAGCTTTCATGATCCCCTCTAGGTTTCTGTGTTTGTAAGAGTAGTCAATATTGAATTAAGATTTTAGGTTGAAATGTATATGAATATATAGGTCACCATTTCCTTTTCACTGTTTTAAACACTAGGCCAGTTAATTTATATTAAATGGTCCTGCAGTGTGACAGTCATTTTTGAAACACAAATATTTCAGGCTCCTCAGTTACTATAAGGTCATAAGCTGCATGCATTATAATTATAAATCAAGCAGGAAAATGCATGTTGGTAGATTGGGTACAGCATGTCACACCGACTTCCCAGAAGTATTTCATGTAATGGGCATGTAATATGATATTATGTCATGATGTAACAGTTATTTTGCAATAAATAAATAAAACAAAACCTTGAGATTGAATATCAACACAACAATATTGATTTGCAGTGCTTCTGATTCTAGATATTTAACCCAGATCACTGTGTGATATGTTTGATTTTGTTTCTAAACATTTAGAATGTGTTTGTAGTGAACTTCAACCCCTTTTGCAGAATTGCAGACACTCAGAGAGTAATTGTAGCCAGTTCTCTGGAAGCAGTTTGAATCGAGAAGTTGCAAAATGTCACAAAACAGCTATTTGGTTGCATTTCATTTCTTCTCCATGAGTAATGCAGCTGTCCCAGCGCTGTTTATTTAAGTGCTTAAAACTGACACAGTTCTATCTCTCCAGAAGGCACAAGTCAAAAAAAACTGAATGTCCTTGTGTTTTTGCCCTGCAGATGCTATCCCAGAGATCCTGCAGTATTCAGACCGGCCGGTGTTGCAGGCTATCTTTCTGAATAACAACTGTTTCGAGCACATCCTCCGCCTCATCCAGAACAGCAAGGTCAGAACGCTACCTTCTTAAACCCTCTGAGATATCTGCAGCAGCGCTTCACATTTCCAACCCTGAGGATTCAAAAATGAGTCTCATGGCGGTCAATGGAAATGTGGCGGTCTGCTGATGTTTGTTCTGACAGAGTACTGAACTAGAGTTGACTTATTTCAACCACAGATTTGCCAGGGTTCAATCCAGAGGTTGCTTTAAACTGAAATGTTTGTCATTTATCAAATTTAAAAGTAGTGACTGATATTTTAAATTGATTACAGTTATTTTTTTTACATAAGACGATCTATTGATTTTTCCCTACTCAGGAAACATTCCCACTGAAGGATGTCAGTAGGGATTTGAAGCATTTCGTTTAAATACATTTCATCAGCCGAATAAGAAGAAAAAACTCAAATGTAAAAGCTGTCAGGGTAGTACCGACTGTCTTATTTTTTTGTTTTTGGTTTTATTTTTATGTTATTTTTTATATATCTACATTTATATTTATTTCAGTTAGTCATTTTAGTGCTACACCTAAACATATTTCAAATACCAAGGCAACATTGCTAATTTTCTTTTTATGGTTTTGCTAATATTTATATTTTATTTCAGGTTTATTTCAATTAGCATGTAAAGCAGTTATTTCACATGCATTTTGTGAATTGAACAAAAAGAAAAGGCTTAAAAATGTAAAAAAAAGTCATGCAACTACTGTCCTAACATCAAAAGTAATTTGGCAGTGAAAAAACATTTGTCTTGCCAAATAGAAAAGTAGAAAAAACAAGAAATCATATCATAGAGAGGATCCCTGCAGACAGAAATATCAGTTAGTTTGGCCTTTGACAGGACAAGTATAGTTCATTTCAGGTATTAAATATCATGTATTGCAGCTCACTAAAATGTAATGATATTTATTTATTGAATTATAATTGTATTAAAAGTGATTATATTTAAATTAATAATTAACATTAAAAAGGTTTCGAAACCAACATTAATACAAATGTTGCAATTCTAAGAACTTGTGAAAATCTATTTTAAACTAGTTTGTTTTTTTTAAGATTGAACATGTATTTGTCATTGACCCATTAAGGCCGATATATTTTACTGACAGATAAAAATAAACCATGACAGACGATTTACAGCCAGTGCATCAAAGTGACGAACAGTAATTATTTGTAGCACAGCCTGTGTTTCCGTCCTGTGATGAAATATAGGTTCTGCGTCATATGTTTGTATGTGATGATCACAGTTGGTTTGGGTAAGCTGGGTGGTTTTCGAGTGTGTTGTATCTAGGCATTATGCTGTGTAATGAGGATTTCGCAGAGCTTCTCTTTTTCGTCTATTACCTTTTCATTCCTTTTAGCTCGATCTGTCAGTAAGTTCAATTTCGGCTTGCTTGTTTTATCTCTGACTCACTTGTGTTCATGTGTTTGTGACGCTGTGTGTGTGAATGTGTGTCTGTCCTGCAGCTATATCAGAGTAACAGGTTTAAGGTGGAGTGTGAGGGCCAATGTGATCTCACTACACGGTTGCTCACAGAGGCTGAAGTGGAGCAGGTACTTTCCCTTCACCGCTGATCAGTGTGGCGTTCGTCAGCAGGAAACCCACCCTTCACTTGACTGACACAAACACAGACAAGCAGACGAATACACAGACGCACAACTGCTGACTGAGCAACATAAGATTCCGCATAAACAGCGTGCAGTGTTGTCTAGGTGAATATACAGTAGCAAAACATCTGCATGTTGTCGGTGCGTGTGCCAGTTAGTGACACAGTTGACTTAAATGCAACCAAAAATATGAAACCTTAAAACATTCTGATGCTACTATTGTACCATGGTAGTTGGATATGACATGATGGTACTATTGTGTTCTAATATAGATGATAGATAACATCAATATTTTAGGGGAAAACTGGCGTCAGACTGCTGTAATGTCATGTAAAATTATCTATAATAAATTTGTAAGCTTTTTTTTTTTTAACAAATTATTTATGTATTTATTAATGTGTGTTGTCGTACATATATGAATGTCAAAAATAATGTGTCTTTCAAATCATTAATGCATGCATAATTTAATTTTAATTCTAAAAAATTAAATGATAAATGTTTTTGTATTTTTAAGATCGTATCATTATTATGATTATTATTATTATTCATATTATGGTAACACTTTTAAGGTGTTCTTGTTACCCGTTACTTACTATTATAATATTATCAATAAAGTATGCATAATTACATGCAAGTAACCCTAAGTAAACTAATCCTAACCATATAGTAAGTACATGTAGTTTATTAATATTACTCAGTACTTTTACACTGTAACAAGGACACCTTAAAAGAAAGTGTAACCTAGTATTATTATCTATTATTATTATATTATTATTATTAAACCTACAAGATTACTGTTTTTATAAAAGCAAATTTTAAGAATTTGCAAATGCTTTTTTTAAAATAGTTTAGCGGGAGTATAACAATTTCCTCAAAAGTATTCAATATCAACTACCGTAACACCATTTATTCTCAGCGTTGTTGTAGCATGTTATATACTATTATAGTTTTTATTAATATTTTGAATTAGATTGTTTTTATATGTACAGTTTTTTTATGTTAATTTGAGTTTTGTTTGTGCTTTTGTCATTTAATTGCTTTTTGCTTTTTTTATATTTCTAAATAGTTTGAATTTATTTGTGTTACAGTTTGTTTATTTTGTAATTTTAATACTTCACTTGTTCAGTCAGTCAGCATTTCTAATTTTCGATAGTTTGTTTTTCATCTAATAATTATATTTTATTTTACCTTAGCTTTTTCAATTAACAAATAGTTTGTAATAGTTTTAGTTAATGATAACAATGTTGTATATAAATATGGAGATCACGTAGTACCATGAAATTACTGTTTGATACCATAGTACCACATAAGTACATTTTTAAAGGTTATTGCAGTGTCAGTACACAGAGTTGGAGGGTGAGGATCCTGATGGTTGTGTGTGTGTGTGTGTATGTGGGTGTGTGTGTGTGTTTGTATGTACTTGCAAGGCCGTGTCGCCTTGTGCATTGTCTTGCAGTGTGCAGCGTTTCTAGATTTGTAGCATGTCTAGTGTAGCTGTGGTGCTGTGGGTGTAACATTTGGTGTGTGTTTCATTTGGTGGTCTTTGGTGGGATATTTGTGGTGGAGTGGTGGTAAATATTTTTAGGTTAAAAGTGAGAAATCTGCTCTACTCTTGCATGTTTTAATCTCTTTAATTTAACATTAATTTGCATTCAGTTTGTTTTTAACAGAATCTTGCGCTTCAAGGAGAAATGTTCAGAATTCATATCTGCATGCTTCTCTCTGAAACTGTTCAATTAAAAGGAATATTTCACTCAAAGCTGTTTATGGTGCTGATCAAAAGTTTGGGGTTGGTAAGATTTTTAAAAATATTTTTGAAATAAGTGTTTTATGCTCACCAAGGCTGCATTTATTTGATCAAAAATACAGTTCTATTTTAATATATGCATATATTAAAAAGTAATTTATTCCTTTGGTAGCAATGCTTAATTTCCATTGCTACAATCTTAAGTGTCATGTCATGTGACCTTTCAGAAATCATTCTAATCTGCTAAATTGGTGTTTAAGAAACATTTCTGATTAGCTTGTTGTAAGGAAAAGACTTATGCTGCTTTTTTGTGTGTGTGTGTGATAACCAAAACCAAATATATATACTTTTTACTTTGGTAATATAAAAATCTGTCACTTTTGATCAATTAAATGCATCCCTGCTGAATAAAAGTGTTAATTTCTTTAAAATCTTTCTTACACCAAAATGTTGAATGGCAGCGTCATTATTTACTCACCTTAATGTCATTCCAAACCCATATTTTGCAATTATTGTCTGTGGAAAACAAAAAGAGAAATTCTGAAGAATTTTGTTTTTTCAGCTTTTACAACAATATTTATATTGACTATGTGTGTCAAACACTAAAATGGTCTAAAAACACCATAAATACAGAATAGAAGTAGTCTGTATACACTGCTTAACAAGCATGTCCGTGTTAAAATCCGAAATGTCAGACAAAGCGTCAAAAAATTCTCCTATGGGCTTGGAAATGCATATTCTTGGGTGAACTAATCATTTAATACATTAGAATGTGAATATGAACTAAATGATGTGTGTATTTCGCACATGTGTGTGTAGGTCTGGGAAAAGGGCTCTGACTGCATCACAGTACACGCCATTCGAGTTCTCACTGCCATAATGAGCAACTCGCCCTCTGCCAAGGTATGACATGTCATCGACTCGTGTCTTACACCTCCTCTCCTTCCTTATGTATGTTTCTCCTAAAGTCTCTGAAAGGTCAGCTTGCAGACGTCTCTCGTCTTATCAGCGTGATAAGTCAAAGTGCTTGCGTATGAGAAATGTGCCCCTTATGCGTGTGTGGTTAATCTTATCAGCACATTTGATGTGGTTCTGCAGAACCAGGTCACCCATGGTGACATTACGACATGCGCTTCCTCCTTTATTTTATTTGTCAGGTCCAAAATTATCATAATCCCATATCGTGTTTTTTTGTTTATTATTAGTGTATTTAGGTTTCTTTGTTTGTACCAAAATGCAATGTCATGATATAGATTTCATGACATTGTTGAGGTTTTCTCTCTTACTGCTACTTCTTTATGTAAATGTCCTTGTTTTTATTGGCTAACCTCTTTGCTGTTGGGTCAAATATAGTTCTTCAATAACACCCTCTTTGCAAAGTAAACATTATACTGTGGCACAACTATGAAGATTTATGGTTATGTTTTCTCTGTTTTTGCAGGGCAGTTTCAATAAATAATCTGGGTGGCCTTGCATTGTGAAAGCTATTTACATAGTAGACTTTCTAATTTAAAGTAAAATCCTGTTTTTCATGATATCCCCTTTAATATCCTGATTTCATGTGAAAACGTTTCTGCTTTGTATAATACCTTTTGTTTTGTTCTTTTGGTTTGTTTCGGGGAACAGGGTGGTAAAAACACTTGTTGTGTTGTGTGCTTGCTCAATTGTAATGTAACTGTGGTTTTGTGTGGTTTGTCTTCCCAGGAGGTCTTCAAGGAACGGATTGGCTACTCACAGTTGTTTGATGTGTTGAAAAGTCAAGGACAGCCCACCAAAAGACTCCTGCAGGAGCTGATGAACATGGTGAGTGAGAAGAAACCGTGAGTGTAACTACTATCACAGATGGTGTGACCTACATTTCCTTCCTTTTTGACATTGTCAGAAATGTGTACTCCGTATTTAGTTTTTTACCCATAAAGTAATAATAGTACTTTGTAACCATATCATTAAAATGACACACTTTCACGTGAGTCTCCAATCAGTAGCCTATTAAAAGTGGGTTCATTTTACATGGAGAGGGTCGCTTCATGGGGGCGGACATTTCTAAAGTTGAAGTACCAAAATTACTAAAACTGAAAATAACGAAAACAAAACTTTTTCAGGAACTTTAAACAATAAATGGCATTTTGACACTCTTTAATGTGGTGTGACCGATCGCTGTATAAACGCCTCAGTTCAAACGGCAGTCGCGATCATCGCTTCCTCTTTACTACTAGTTTTAACATGAAATAAACATAAATGAACATCTCATGTAATTGCTCAATCAGCGTTTCAACCACAGAAAGCATCAATAAACAAAATGTCACGTAGCATTTCATTTACCTCAGGCAAGTCTTCTGGGTCCACAGCTTGTTTGTTTGCTGGATAAATGAAATCTAGTGAAGAGCATTTCGTGAATTATTAGACTATATACTCATTATATTTTACTTAAATGAATATAAATAGAATTTTTTTTAATTTAGAAGTTAATTTGTGCAATAAAGTGCAATTTACATGTCTGCATCAAAGTTTTTAAGCTGAGTGTTGATTATGATATTTAAAAATAAATAATAATTAAATATAAGTTTGGGCTCTGTTGTTAACTGTAACCTTATAGTAGGCCTATGGTAAAGGGGCTCCCTATAGTTTAGAGCAGTGTTTCCCAATCTTTTTTAGTCGCGGCACCCTTTGGAAAAATTTTAACAAACTTGTGGCACCCTAAAAAAATTAATTTTGTCACAATATTTGAAATTCCAACTTCGATAAGATAATTTGAAAAGCATAGATATTCGGTACAACAGGGAAGAACTGCAGAATATAATGTCATACAGATATTTTTAATATTACAATTTTTTTGTCCATCAATGGTGGCAATCAGTAGGCTAATTTCTAATGAAGAGACCAATTTATACGACAGATTTTAATATAGACATTTATACATATGTAAACATTATTTAATTACCATTATAACTAGCTATCTCACAAATATTTGCTCACTCAGTGTTTTTTTAATTTATTTTACAGTGGGGTAATTTTGGTGCAGTAGCACGAGATAGCTTGATTTCAAACTTTGAATTGAATAAAAAATGACAAGTAAGCAGCCAGTAATAAAATAAGAACAAATAAAGAAGGAAATTATTAATACATAGCACAACAAATAAAAATAACGACAGGCCTTCGAATTAAATAAGGGCGATTTAGTTTTTAGGTAGGTTTAACAGTAGGGGTAAAGATATTTATCATATATATCCAGATATTATCCAAATCATGTTTAGTCCTAGAAAGCTATTATTATCAGAACATGCGAGCACAACATAGCGGTTAGCAGCTCAATGAATGAGAGGGCAGCGTTACCAGAGTTGCCCATATACTATGTTATAACACAGTAGGGATATTGCAGACAGAAACAATACTGTACTACATCGATGTTTCCTGTCGGCTCAATTTTTGAGTGGACTTTGCTGTTCCGATGAGCATGAACAGTATATGAGTGTAGCGACTGAGTGGAGCACACACACGTATAGAGCGGGATAATATGCAGAGCGTCACATCACGTGAAAGTGAAACCTGAGCAGTGAACTAATTTTCGGCAACCAGAATTTCGGTGCATCTCTAATTATTGGCGACATCAGAAATGTATAATAGCTGCTTTTTTGAACATTTTAACAATTTAAAAATATAAAAAAAATATTTTTTACACAGCACCCCTGCTCTCGACAGACGGCACCCCTGTTGGGAAACACTGGTTTAGAGCATAAGCTAAGGTAGATTTTTATCCCTAAGGATCCCTAAATTTATTTAAAGAAAGAGGATTTTTTTTAGATCAAGGTTTAATAAAAAAGCAATTCTATGTTTAGTTTTTTCCCGTGCTGTACTGAAATCATAACCAAGGTCAAATCCAAACGCCATGTTTGTGTACCGTTATACCCCTCATAATAATAATAAAACTGACAAAAACACACAACTAATTTATTAAACTTTAAAAAGAAAAAAAATAAAATATATATATAAATAATTAAAATATTATGACATAATTAAAAAATAAGAAAACTGTAGTTAGTTTATTAATTGAGTGATATACTAAAATGACCCTAAAAACTGAAAATAACTAAAAACCTCAAATAAATAAATAGACCTAATAAAAACACAAGAAAAAATAAACAAACAAAATTACTCAAATAGATAACCAACTTCAGATTAAATGAAAATTAAATATAAAAAAAAAGTATTTGAAATTAATAAATACTATAATACTTTATTAATAGTACTAAAATAACACAGAATTTCATACTACACACATGCATGCTTATAAAACATACTTATTAATGGTCAACAAGTAAGTTTTTCAGGATAATGACTGAGAATAAATGTGTATTCTCATAGCATCACTTTTTGCTTTGTCCATCCCCTGGTTCCTTGTTGTTTCTCTCAGGCTGTTGAAGGAGAGCATTCCCAGGCCATGCAGTTGGGCATCAGTAATGAACAGCCTTTGCTCCTGCTGCTGCAGTGGTTGCCTGATCTGGGCTCTCGCTCTCTGCAGCTGCTGGTGTCCCAGTGGCTGGCGGCCGTGTGTCGAGGAACTCTGTCCTGCCGCACCGTAGCCGTTGAGGCGGGCTTAGTAGGCGCTTTGCTGGAGGTGCTGTCCGAAGCCCCGGAGCGGCTCGACCGGCAGTGTGCAGATGCCCTCTTGAACTTGCTTCAAGACTTGGGATCTCTTTCTCTACGGCCCTGTGAACTGAAGAGTCTGCTGAAGCTCTTGCGGGCCGAGCCTGGTGCACCCCCTCAACCGTACTGCGGGCGCGTGGTAAGGGTGCTTTCTGCCATGGCCGCTCGCGGAGAGGGTGGATGCAGCGCCTTGCAGTATTTTGACCTTACGCCCCCTATGGCAGGTATTATGGTGCCAGCTATACAACGCTGGCCAGGAAACGCATTTGCTTTCCACGCTTGGCTGTGCCTCAACACAGACTTTCCTCCTCCCCAGCACCACTACTCAGAATCTCACCTGACAAACCCGGATAATATGGTTCGAATGGCTAAGGGACCACGTAGGAAACAGCTTTACAGGTATTCTCATGATAGATGGGTGTTATAATATATAAAAATGTCATCATCTACTGTATCATTTCTTAAGTGATCCTTGAGAAATCATTGTAATATGCTATTCGGTGCTCAGGAAACATTTATTTTTATTATCATGGTTGAACTCTTTAAGTATTAATTATATTAAATTATAGTTTTAAATCAATAGTTTTAAATGCGATAGGTGATTTGAGGCATAACATCATTATTATGTATTATGTAAATGTTTGTGTAAATATGCATATTGTGCATCTGCAGTATTTGATCATTTACATTTATCTGTAATCAATTATTACAACTTACAAAGGAATTGTTCACCAAAAAATTACAATTTTGTCATCATTTACTCACACTCATGCCATTCCAAACCTGTATAAGTTTCTTTTTTGATCCCAAAAGAAGATATATTGAAGAATTTTGAAAAACATTTTGGTCCCTATTGACTTCCATAGTAGGGAAAGAAGTACTATGGAAGTCAATGGGGACCAACCTTTTGATTACCTGCATTCGTCAAAACATCTTATTTTATGTTCATCATAAGAAAGAAACTCATACAGGTTTGGAACAGCATGTAAATGATGACAAAGTTTTGGGGTCAACTATCCCTTAAACATTAACAACAATTTTACTACTGTTGTTTGATTCAGAGATGACATTAAAATATGTCTTAGAACTCATGACTGCAGTTAAACATAGAAGAATTGCAAAACGCTGATTAAAAACATAGCTATATTTACATTTGTCAATTAATTTTATATTGCAAATAAAATAATAAATAGTAAGTGGTGAATATTCAGTAAATGGCCCAGGCCTACTTGTTACAAAATGCTTGTACATATTGTATACCTGCATGAGTCTAGTACACTTGCGGCCAGATTTACTAACAGCTAAGCGCGAACTGTCTTTTGCCGTTAAAATAGTACTGTGTCAGGATTTACTGAAGACGTGCAGTGAAGAATTAGCGCCGAAAAGGCTTGGACATATTTTTGTGCCTGATCTTATTGAATATGCATTTGTAGGAGTTTCCCTTTCAGACTCAGAATTTATGGGAGGAGAGTATTAAAATGAATCACGCAATGTGATTTACTAACATTTGCGCTCGTCAAATCACTGGTATTTGCACCATTATTTAACGCCCATTTGTTTTGTGTGTACTTAGCTATACCTTTAAAAGCTGTATTGTGTCCTGTGTGTAGTTTCTTCACAGCAAGCGGAACTGGATTTGAAGCTTTTTTCACCACAGAAGAAGTTCTGGTGGTGGCAGTATGTACTAAAAAGGAATACATGGCCGTTTCCCTGCCAGAACACCCATTCAATGATTGCGCTTGGGTTAGTGACCTTACAGACAACTCACACACACATTAACATAGACAATTTAAGGAGAAGAAGACAGAACAGTTGTATGAAAATAAATATTTGAAAGATATTGCTCAAAATGGCAGTGGTTGGAAAGAACCCCCTTTCTGTTTACAAAAAGTCAGTCAGCTTTTTAATAGAAGCATCACGTGCATTTTTGTTTTACAGCAGAATTAGCTTTAGCTTGACTAGCCTCTTTAGCTTGATTTCAGCTAAAGAATCTTACTTTATGATAAAAAAGTTGGATAAAGTTACAATGTTGTGTTACTCCGTTAAAATGTAACGAACTGCATTACTTAGTTACTTTTATGTGAAAGTACAAAGGAATTGAATAGTACTTTTTGTGGTATCTGTCTTACCTGCTGGGCTTGTTATTTGTTGTTTTTTATATAATCAATAAATACGGAAAAAAAAAAAACAACAAACAAGGGTTTTTTATATTTTTGTTATTCCGTTACTTATTTGAAAAAGTAACTCAGATATTTTGTTGTAAATTTAAAAGTAATGCTTTACTTTACTAATACTTGAAAAAAGTAATCCGATTACATTCATGATATCATTGTAAGATTTTGTTCCTGTATTCAAGGTCTTATTCTTACCCTTCTTTTCTTCACTCTAGCACTCAGTAGCCATTGTTCACGTTCCTGGCCGTCGGCCCTTTGGACAGAATGTGGTCACTGTTTATGTGGATGGAGTGCAGTGTAAAACGGCACCCCTGCGCTTTCCTTCTCTGAATGAGGTAAGTAAATGTTATTGTCTGCAGGAGTTTGATTTATTATGAACATATTTTGTTTCATTGGTCTGTTTAACTCTCAACATTTCAGCCTTTCACTTCCTGCTGCATTGGAACAGCTGGTCAACGGACCACTACCACCATGACTACCTCTCCGACCCTGCCCAACCCGTCCCACTCACCCTCCGAGATGGCATTTGCAGCACATGCTGGGCCACCCACCCTTGCACGTTCCCAGTCCTTCCCTGCATCCTTTGCAGCAGCCGCAGGGGGGCGGCCAGGTGTGAGTCGGGACAGTCCAGTGCACACCATCCCGGCAGGGCTACAGGACACTGCGTGGGGCTCTCCTTCATCACTGGGTGGCCTTTTAGCCACAGTGTTCATCTGCCATGAAGCTCTGCAGCCTGCTCAGGCACGAGCCCTGTTCACTGCAGGTATAAATGAGACATCCACCGCATTCATAATGCAGAAATTCACATTTCCATCCAAAAAGAAACAAGCATTAAAGAATGTCTATCTCTGTTTCGATTGGCAGGCCCCAATAATGTTTCTCTATTCAAAGCTGATGGTGAACCTTCAGAAGTCAACAGTAAACTAGTGTTATATTACACCCCACAGGTAATTATCTTCTTAGTGTCTGATACATACACACACACGCGCGTTACAGCGGGAGTCGCTTGCCTCCCCTGAGCACATTGACTTTTAACAGACCCCCTAAATCATGCGGTGGGTTTGGTGTGGGGTAATTGAGAATGAATGGGGGAAAGTTACATGAGAGGAGGCAATGCCTTCATCGTTATATGATTGGATATGACTGGTTTTGATCGGCTGTGATTGGTTCATGCGATAAATCACGCCTATTGTGTTCATGTGCATTCTGCGTTCACGAATTAGTCTGAATAAACAATATAATGGCATTAATGGGAAGACTAATTCAAAAAAGTAAATAAACAACTCACACACTTAGATATAACTACTTTAAGTCAAAATAAGACTTAAAATGGCATGAAAACATGATCTGTAGGAGTTTTTAGTGCGTAATCAGCTTGGTGAAATTTAAAGTAAATCTCCACGTCTGTGACCAGTAATTACCAAACTTTGATGACTGATGATCTGAAAAATTCAAAAATAATTAGAAGTAACTAATAAAAAGAATAGCTGAACATAGTTAACAAATAAAATTAGGTTCAACTGCAACTGCATTTGGAATAAATGTAAACTTGATGAGATTCATACTTGGCTTTAATAAATAGAATATTGATTACATTATTGATACGATTGTTAATGTAAATTGTAGAAGTGGGACATGAATTTACTTTTGATAACTTTACATTAGCTGTCTTTAATGTGTTTGCATCAAAAACTATTTTAAAATATTTATTTAGTTTTTCTTTACCTGCTATTGGGATACGGTTTAAGATAAGGACAGGTTTAAAGGTGGGTTAAGGGGTCGGAATAGGGACGACAGTCTAGCTACAGAAATTAATTAAAGATAAAATTACAGGAAGGTATTTTTAAATGTACAAACAATTACAATGTAAAAACTTGTATGTAGACAATAAGTGCATTGTATCAAATGGTTAATTTAAAGATAAGTCTTGTGCACATTGTCCACATTCTTTTGTCTTGTAGGCCTTTAAGATCCAGATCTGCTTGGATTTGTCCCCCAACCATCTTTACGATGGCAGGCTGACTGGTCACAGAGTGGTGAACTGGGACGTCAAGGTGTGTATCTGTCACTGAGCTTCATTGTCTTTTAAGCTCAGAATGATTCATAGACTTGTTCTGACATCAGTACAGCCTTTTGTGTTTGCCAGTGTTGGGAAATGTGTGTTCAACACATACTTCTAGAACAAAACTCATAATCTGCAGGAGCAGTAACTGCTAATTATGTTTTATTATCTTGTCTTGCATGTAGGATGTTCTGAGCTCAGTTGGTGGCATGGGAGCTCTCCTGCCCCTGCTGGAGCAGGTGTGTTTACTGGATCAGGGCGAGACTGTAGGTCAGGAGACTTCAGATCTTCTCGGGCCAGAGCTCACATCCTCTAGGGGCCCTGCCGGCATGCTGCTGCCACTGGGGAAGTCATCTGGTCAGTACTCTCTCAGCTGTGGCACATTGGTAGCAACAGGTCTGATTCCAATCCCTCTCTCTCTTCCCATCATTCATGTCCATATATGCATCAAATAAAAAACATTAGCTTAAAAGTATAAACAGATTCTGCTGTAGTTTCTGTGAATTGAATGTACAGATCTTACAAAAATGTCACTTCAAAACCAATTTGTATGGACATTAAAGTCATGATTTGTATAACCATTTCTTACTATGTGTAAGTAAGTTGTTGTTTTTTAGCATGCGTGTTTGGCAGTGTTATTTTTTAGGATTACTTATAAACTACTGTCATTTGATTTGTATTGTTTGTATTTGTTATTTATTTTAATTTTAGTTAAATTATGTCTGAATTTATTATGTCTGTATAGGTCTTTTATTAAGTTTTTAGTTTTATTTAATTTTAGTTATTTTAATACTTCAACAAACTAAATGGAAATGAAATAATATATATATATTGAATTTTATAAATGTATGTATATTATATATATATATATATATAATGTATGTATGTATGTGGTTGTACTATACACACATATGTAGTTTTTTTTGGTGTTTGGCTTAGTGTTTTGTTAGAATCATTATTATACTCTTACACCTTTTGTTCTTTAATATTTTGAATATTCTTTAGCTTTATTTTTTGGTTTTTCATTTAAATGTTAATTTTTGAAATTTTGTTGTATGAATTTGCCATTTTTATTGAATTTCTTTAATTTTAAAATGTGTATAAGTAGTATTTATAAAGTTTTAGCTTTTAGTTTTGGATCTGCTTTTAGTTGTTTTAATGCTTCAATTGATTGCTTCTGTTGTCCTCATTTGTAAGTCGCTTTGGATAAAAGCATCGGATAAATGACTAAATAAAAAATAAATATATACAGTATATATGTATAATTACAGCAAGGTAATTTTGAGTACAATTTAAAAACATGTATGTACACAATAGGTGCTTTGTATCAATATATGTTGCTAAAATAAGTTTACTTTTTAACGGAAAATTAAGGTTATTATCATAATAAACTAAGACTAAAAACAAAAATTAACAATTAAAATAAATAAAAATAGTTGTATTCCAACTAGTTGCCAAGACATTTCTCATTTTCATTTAGTTTAAGCTGAAGCACTAAAATAACAAGTAAATAAACTAGAACTAAAAACTAAGACAATATGGATGCATTTTAAAACTGAAAAAGTAAAAGAATATAGACATTTAAAAAAATTAAAATGACCCTCGAAAAACACACAAACCTTAATTAAAATTAAAACTCCGTTTCAAAATACTAGCAAAAGCTATAATAGATTATCAATTATACTAAAACAGCACTGTGCAAAATACGGTTTTAATATTTTTCCTTTTTTAAGAATAGTTTTTTTTTTTTACAGTCACGTTAACAGTAACAGCTTGTTATTTTATGATGTAAATTCTTCTGGAATTGCAGTATGAGTCACCATTGATGTTTTCTGTGATTCATAAAGTTGTGTATGAGTGATTCTACGTGTGTTGCAGGCGAGTTTGTGTTTTTCGTGTTCTGCAGTTGAACTTTATTACCTTTGGCTGTTGATTTCCCATGTAATGCCGTTGCAGCAATTTGTTGTTACACTTTGCTAATGTGAAACTGATTGCTGCTTTGTGTGTGTATGTGTGTTAGAGGGCCGTTTAGAGAAGAACAGTGTAGCAGCGTTTTTGCTGATGATTAAGAACATGCTGCGCAACCATCCGGCCAATCAAGAGAGTCTGCTTCAGTTCCACGGGCCGCCCACCATCGGAGCCATGCTCTGCAAGGTACGCACACACACACACACACACACACACACCAATGTGATAGAGAGGGGTTCTGGAGGTTAAAGGGACATATGGTGTATGTAATTCAGGCGTAAGCATCCTGGTAGGAAACACGTGTGTTAAAACAGTCCCATGATATTGCACAATACACACACAACCACAGTTTCTCATGCTTTAAGGTTTTATCTGGTGCCAGGAATCTTTAAAGAAATGAATAAGCAAGTGTCTGACGTAAACTCATTCAAGAGTCAAATCAAGATTTCACACGTTTATCACAACAGCATGTTCCAACATCTGTGACATTTAACACGTAATCAATATGAAAGTTTCAAATAGAGGCTGCATAGTTGTCATTACATTGGCGATTAGATCAGATACTAGGCATGTGATATTAAGCAGATAATTTGATGAGACGTTGATAAGTAAAAAATTATATCTATGGCTGTCTCCGTTACAGCAGCTGAAGTTCATAGAAACAGATGCTGATATATTTCTGATCTGTTGTAAGATCATTAGACTCAGCAGTGGCTTTTATTGTTCCACAAAATTAAAAGTCATATCTGATTTGCTTTTGATGATGTACTGTATCTTGACAGTCTTGTAAAGTCCTTTGAAGAGAGTTTCTCGGGTTTGAGAGTTGAAAAGTACACACACACTCGTAGTTACACAAGTATACCATCCTCAGGCTTAAAACATGGGCTGTCAATTAAATGCATTAATGTAGGACAAGTATCAAATGTAATTAAATTAAAATGCATACTAGTTTACCATTATATTTATAATAATAGTTTTTATTATTCATATGTTTATTAATATTTACACTATCGTTTAAAAATTTGTGGTCTGTAAGATTTTTCTCGCTGCTCACAAAGCTGTAAAAAAGACAGCACAAAAGTCAAGGTAAGTATATTACAAGTGAACGTTTTTTTTTTTTTTTTATGGTTCTGTCCGCATCGTCGATTTTTATTCGACTATTCGATTTTTTTTAAATTCTCGACTTCATTTGGCTCGCGTCGACTAACCTGCAAAATACCGGAAGTGGCGCATTTCACGGACGACAATCCATAAAACACATTTAGACTGTTTCCCAAGGCTGCATGATATATTAAACCCATTTAAAAATCATAATTAAGCATAATTGTGAATTCACAAACGCTACGATTTAATTAAATAATTATATGCGATGCAGTTCTAATAAAGTATATGCGCTTTAATTATTTACATACGGGTAGGTTATGTGCGTGCATCTCACAGCGGCTCCGTTCACAGTAGTTCTACAGGAACTGTTATCATTTACATGTGTGTGGAGCGGCTCAAACTCCATCTGTGCATGTTGTGTTTGGGTTTATTATAACGTTCATCTGGGAACGCAACGTGCGCCATTTCATCAGATTTGTAAGGTAAATCATTTATAAATCTACACAAACTCAGGAGAATACATAGCGGTTTCAAAATAAAAGCTCAAACCCTCACTCTGAGTTTACACGTTTTGATGTCCACATATTCTTTCAATTACAGTGGCTATAGCCAAATATTAAAGATTAAGTTGACATTTTAATTAAATTATGCTTGGTCAATATTTAACAAGGATTAGATCGCACAGCAATGTGTAAAAAATACACATCAGGCCGCTGGCGCCCTCTGCAGGCCTTTGTTGTAATACGTAATGTACATTAGCTCTATTGTTTATAATACATTATGTATTTTAACAGTTTTGTTCAATAAAACCATATGATTTCTTGCTTTTGATACTTTATTTAAACTAATTATTATTGCCTCATTGCTATTATATATATGTATTTAAAGGCTAGTTCACTTCTATTTTATTACCACAAACCAAATTATATAATTATAGGGCCCTTGATAGAATCGTTTTCCTAATTCAGTTTTTTCCATTTTAATTTTTCTCTACTCTGTTTTAATGGTTAAATTACATTTTGTAAATCAAAAAGCCTGTCTAATTAATTGAATTTTACAGTTTTATCTTTACCAAATTATTTTTTCCATTATTTTCTGGATTCCATATTAATGGCTCCATTAAATTTTAATAATCAAAAGCACCTCCAATTAATTGATTTTAAAAATAAAAAATATCATCTTTTCAGAAATACTGCACATTTACATTTGTCTCCTAAATAAATTCTGGTAAATAATATTTCTGGTATATACTCCTTTAAAAAGTGTTTTTTGATTTATAATTTTATTATTAGTAGACTTGAACACGTGGATATGTTGTCATTCTTTTCTATAATACTGAACTTTGATTTCAGTTTTTTGGACTATGAGATGGACACTTGCTGCTTGCACTCTATGTTGAACTTTACTTTTGCTTTAAAAAAAGGAATTCATAGAAATTTGTATTTCATTTGGTTTAATAAAATATAGATTAATAAAATATTCTTAAGTAAAATTTATGATTTTTTTTTGTGGGAAATTAATCATTTAGATCAATCGATTAATCGATAAATTAGTCGATAGATTAATCGAAATAAAAATAGTCGTTATTGGCTGCCCTAATGTAAAGTCACTTTTTTATTTTAAAATATTTAAAAGGTTAATTTATTCCTGTGATGGTTAAAGCTGAATTTCGTATATCCTTCCAGAGTCTTTAGTGGACAGGATTGTGGATATTTTTTTTTTTTTTTTTAGAATGGCTTTTGAAGATAGAACGTTTGTATAAAATTGAAAGGGATTTTTTTGTGTAGCAATGTGTAAAAGTTCTACTGCCATTTGATCAATTTAATGCTCCTTATGAAATAAAATATAAATTCTTGGAAAAGAAAAAAAAAACTGTTGACCCCAAACTTGGTATTACACATTATATGTACTGTATATAAATTTGTATACTAATAAAATGTATATTAATGAAAAAAACAGCAATCGAGCCTCCTGATCACTATCTAAATTAGGTAAAAGGGAGTTTGCTTATTAGAACAATTCAAGCTTGAATTAAGTAACTGAGCAACCAAAAATGTTTGTCTCTTTCATTTAAACAAACAATACCTTAAAAATTATATATATATATTAATTTTATAATAATTTTTAATGTATTGTTTGTTTAAATCTGTTGCGAGGAATATTTGTCAGCACATATCAATTTGATCATCATATCATTTAAATAATTTGATTATGTATTTTAATTGATTGATGGCAAAACACTTCATCTCCTGTCTCGCATTCTTTTTCTCCCTTAGGTTCCCAGCAGTATGATGGACATGAGTGTATTGATGGCCTGTCAGTTCCTGCTCAAGCAGGTGTCCAACGAGGGCAACAATGCCCTTCTGTCACAGCTGTACCAGTACCTGCTCTTTGACTTCAGAATCTGGAGCCACAGCCACTTTGCAGTCTGCCTGGGTAAACAACCAAAGCACATCACAATAGCATTAGCCATTGCTTTTTTTGTTATTCAGCTCACATAGATTAAATGCAAATAATAACCAGGTCCTAAAGGAATAGTTTACCTGTATTTATGTTGGTTTGTAGGTCATGTGCAGTACCTTGCCACCGTCATCAATGAAGGCAAGCTGAAGACTCGTAAGAGGTATGGTGTACAGTACATCCTGGACTCAATTCGGACACACTACAGGTACGTTCAGAACTGAGAAGTACTATTATGATTTTGCTTGGAGATCTAAGAAAATGAAATATTTAGTGTGGATGAAAGATTTTTGTAAGTGTTCTTTTTGTGTCCACAGTGTGGAGAAGGATGGCAGTCCTCTGTCTGATGAGAGGCAGACGGTGCAGATCTCTCTTTTCGCTCTGCTGAAGGACCTTCTGAAATCTCCCACTGCTGAGGAGCTGCACAGTGTACTAGCCTACGCTGCAATAGTGCAGGATGAGCAACAGGTGACCCACACAAACACAAAATTGCTCCGTTCCAAAACCTAGTGTGTTCCTCCTGAGACCGAAAATGCATGCAGATAGCTATCGGTGATAAGACATTGGTAGGTTGAATTCCTGAATAGAGTAAACAGTGTGTCTCTTTGTGTCAGATCAGTGTTTCTTTGAGTATCCCAACCAGCCAGACACATTGACTCAACTACTGGTGTTATTTTGGGGTGGAACTACCTGTTTGCATTTAATTGTTATTCTATGTATTGCTCATAAATATTGAGTGTTAAAAAAAAAAACCACCACAGGTTTTAGTAAAGTTGGTCAAACTGACCCGTATGCAAATTTTGTCTCAGAATGGTATTTGTTTGTCATACGTTTTGTCAATTATAAAAATTAAAAAAAGAATTAATTAATAGCTTGGCATGCCATGGATTACACAACAGTTTGGTTTGTCACTTTCATGTCAGTTTAATTTTGTGTGTTGGAATATGAAATGTTTTGAGCTTGTCCACTTTTGACTACTTCCAGAGGTAGTTGAAAACGTATTTAATTGGATTTTTTTTCTTTGATATAGACACTCGTGTGGTCAAATGCATTCAAACAGTCACTAAAGACCACTTCCTCTCTGAATACTGTCCTAATTCTTAAACATTACAGGATGTGTTGTTGAAGTGTGCTAACTAGATGGGATTTAAATTTGCCGGCTAGGGCTGCACGATTAATCGAAATTAAATCGCAAAGGCGATAAATCGCGATTAGGCAGAAGCTGCGATTTTCATGCGTATCTTTCAGTGAAGCACGGTTCTGTGATCAGCAGTAAATCTCCATCCGAAGGCCGGAGGGCGCTCTCGTGCTGAAACTCCAAATACGCCTCGCAGAAGAAACCCAGGAAATCCCTATAGCGGTTGCTGAATAAACAGAAGATTTAACTGCTTTCATTAATTCAACGTGACTAATAAACACACGAATACGACAATATATGGTTTATCCGAGTTCGTCTTATTACAATTTATGTTATAATAAAGTATATAATAATGCAATGCTAATCGACATAGACTTTATCGCTGCTTAGAATACTATGAAATATATTGCGTGCCTTATTCTGTGTAAGAAGCCCCATCATCTCACAGAAGGATTTATTTCAAACAGTCGACTGACGTTTTGAAAGGAGTTTGGTGTAAAAACATCAAACAAAGCAGCATTTGCTACACAGAGCCGTAGTTCACTGACAAGCTATGCAAACAGCTTTCATAATCGTAGAACGATTTCTTAGATTTCATAATTGCACGATTAAATCATCTGCGATTTTGTGTAGCCTGTCAGTGAGCTATGGCTCTGTGTAGTAAATGCCGCTGAACGCATGTGCTGGAGATTTACTACTTCTAGAACTAGATTTACTACTAACCACAGAACCCGCTTTACTGACCAGATGCGCATGACAATCGCATTTGATTAATCGTGCAGCCCTATTGCCAGCTGAAATTGTAAGTTGGGTTTGAAGGTGAAAAATTTCAGCCTGTTTTCTTACCATTCCAGATTCTAACACAAACCCACAATGTTCGGCGTAGTTTTACAGCTATTAGAACAAAAAGGAAAGTTGCTACTCCCCATATCATTTCAGTTGTTCCCTTTCATGTTCTTATGTAAATTGCTCGAGTATATTTCGCAGTATTAGATCGAAAGACCAGAAGAGGCCCATACATAAACCCAGCTAGGGCTGCACGATAAATCGAAATGGAATCGAAATCGAGATTCGACAGAAGCTGCGATTGTCATGCGTATCTTTCAGTGAAGCACGGTTCTGTGATCAGCAGTAAATCTCCATCCAAAGACCAGAGGGCGCTCTCGTGCTGAAACTCCAAATATGCCTCGCAGAAGAAACCCAGGAATGCCTATAGCGGTAGCTTTTATTGATTCAACGTGACTAATAAACACACGATTATGACAATATATGGTTTATCGGAGTTATTATTATTATAATTTTCATTAAAATAAAGTATATTTATAATGCAATGCCTTTATCACTGCTTAGAATACTATGAAATATGTTGCGTGCCTTATTCTGTGTAAGAAGCCACATCTCACAGAAGGATTTATTTCAAACACTCGACTGACGTTATGAAGTGAGTTTGGTGTAAAAATATGTTATTAAATGTGGTATTTTCACATGCTTTCAGATGGAGCAGTATTTACTACACAGAGCGTAGCTCTGAGAAGCTATGCAAACAGCTGTCATTATCACGAACAATTTCTTCGATTTCATATTTGCGCAATAAAATCATCTGCGATTTTTTTGCGTAACTTGGACTACGGCTCTGTGTAGTAAATGCTGCTCCATCTGAAAGCACGTGATGATGATTTACTGTTGATTACAGAACCGGCTTTACTGACGAGATGCGCATGACAATCGCATTCGATTAATCATGCAGCCCTAAACCCAGCCATAGACTCTCCCCTCAAAGAAATCAAGAAGGTGGCCAAAAGTGGGCAAAAGAGAGACTAAAACAGCAGGTGTAAATGGGAATGTGTCTCCATTGTCTACTTGTGATCTGATCGGCCAAAGTGCATCTTAATACCAGGTGTATTAACTGAATTTATTTACTGAACCTTTTAAAAATGTGTTTATAATCAAATTGTAATTTAATTTTTAATTAATTAATTGATACTTTTTCTTTGAAGGAACCTTTTTCATTCCATGTGTTGTTTCTTATTATGGTGATATTCTGGTAGGGCTAGAGCTCGCTAATTGCGGACCAAATGTTCTCCTTCTCTGTAGGTGATCAGTATTCTGGATGTGTTACACACTCTATTGAGGAGTTCTCCATCTCCACGTGAGCAGGCTGTGACGGTTCTTCTGGAGCGAGGGGTGGAGCAGCTCTACTGTCTGCTGCTTAAAACCAACTATGGAGACGAGGCTCGTGAGAGAGTTTTCAGGGTGAGAATAAGCTTGTACTTTAAATGATGGCATTGCAGTAAGGCATGTATTGAGATGACCTTTTGAAACCAAAAACGATTAGATCAGTATCTTTCAGAGTGATATGAACACATGTTCTGCTGCAGGTCTTGTATAAAGTCCTGAAGAGTGAACGTATACCTGAGCGCAGTAAAATGCGCATCAAGCTCAAGGACTCTGGCTACCTTGGGCTGGTCTGCTCCTTTGGTGACGTCCCCATCACAATGGCGACTGTACGCTGTCTGTATGAGCAGGTGCTCGCCACAGGTAAACTGAAGAAAAAGTGGATGGCAGTTTTCAACTTTAAACTTCAGGTGTTGATTGGTTTGTTTTGTTGTTTATTTGGTGCAGATCCCACTCCTAATTTTAGAGACCTGTTGGCAGTGGCATACCTGTCCCATCGTGCTGACCTCAGCGTCCGACTAGATATCTGTCGTAAGGTGAGTGACTGATGAAAAACCAGCCTAAGATGGTTGGCTGGCCTTACCTGGTCTTCCATCCTGGTCATAGCTGGTTTAGCAGACTTGTTTTAGAGGGGTTTTGACCACTTCTTTATCTGGTAAGTCTGGTCTTAGCTGGTCAGGTTGTGAGACCTGCTAAAACCAGATGAATACTAGCTTGGCAGGGCTAGAAGACCAGCTTGATCGGGTTAAACCAGATAAATCCAGCTAAGATTAGCCAACCAAGATAAGCTTATTTCATGGGGTGTTGGACTTTGAAAACACAGTTCCCTTTCAGTCGGTCTCTCTCGACATCATGTCGGAGGAACGACGAATTGGGATCTCACTTAGAGGGACCAATCTACTTCTCGTGTAAACTAAACGAGCCAATGCACATTGGCATGCGATTATTGCATCCAGCTGCTGCTGATCACAGCGTGAGTATAAGTAGGCAGCAGGTGCAGAGCATATTCAGCTTTTCGCTTCGGAGCCGAGCGATCACATCGTTCTGCTCCTGACTACTCTACTGAGAGAGAAAAGACTGAACGAGTTCAGCGCGCTCTTGGAGAGCTCTTCGTGTTGGTGGACGGCGCTTCAGCGGTGGTGGTTTCCCGTGTCGAGTGGGTTGCACACATCAGGCTGCACTACCCCCTGTTTGTGTTGCAGATGTTCATCTCCCCTGTGCGCCTCAGCACGCTAAAATATCTTTTCCCCCTAAAAGAGCAATTTCGGGTGCACCTTTTTAAAGACGACGTTGCGTGGCAAAATTGACGTTACGTCTTTGTAAAGACAATGTGGGTCTTGCTATAGACAACGTATCATCCGGGTGTTGTGGATGCGGTCGTTACCTGGCACTGGGTGATGGTCACGATCGCTGCCTCTCGTGCCTGGGCATGAAGCACGCTGAGGTGGCTTTCGTGGATGGCTCATGCTCCCATTGCGGGGGTATGACCATCTCGGAGTTGCGGACCGGACTCCGTTACCTGCAAGAGGGCGGAGTGCCCGTGCCACTGCCCAGATCTAGGGTTCCCTCTGGTGGCAGCCGGGGGCATCCTTCTAGCGGTGGGCGGACTGGTCTTAAGGTCACGGTGAGGAATTCCCCTAAGAGAGAACGGGGCTGCCAAGACCGCTGGGCACTTCGAAGCCAGCGGAGCCCTCGAGAGAGAGCAGGCTGGATCCTCCCAGGGGATACCACTTGTTTCTTCCGAGGCTCCCCCCGACGACTGGATGGCGGTTGCAGCATCGGAGGGTGAGCCAGAGCTTTCTGGCGAGGAAGATTCGGCTGCGCTGCTCTCATCCGGGACCGTAGCAATGCCTGGATCAGATCCAGAAATAATGTCTATGCTTTCCCGGGCCACCGTAGGGCTCGAGTGAAGACTTTCACCATGTCCCGAGCCCTCAAGGTGGCACGATTGGTTCTCAGGGGGGTTAGCTGCCGGAGGTGCATGAGGAGCTCAACAGGTCGTGGATGGCATCTTTTTTACTGCCGGAAACTGATTTGCTGGATCTTTCTCCCTCACCACCCTCGATGGTGGGGAGGCTAGGGGGTTACAAGGGTCCCCCGGTGGAGCGGTCGGTTGCGATGCAGTGTGTCCTAATACCACCTCCAACCGGCAGGGAGAACCGTGCCGCCCCTCCCGGGTCTGTAGGTACTCGAATGGCCAGCGATGCCTATACGACCGGTGGAGAAAGCTGCCTCCGCCTTACACGTCGGTGATTGCAAGTGCCCCAGGCCAAGGCACTGAGGGACTTGCAAGAGGGCGGTCACGACCCGGAAGTTCACAGAGAACTCCACACCGCGGCGGACCTCGCACCACGAGCAACGAAGGTTACGCTGCGGTCTCTGGGTCGTGCGATGTCCAATATGGTGGTCCGGGAGCGCCATTTCTGGCTGTGACTGGCTGACATGCGCCAGACGGACAAGACACGATTATTGAACGCCCCCGTGTCCCAGACCGGCCTATTCGGCGACACGGTGGAGAACTTCGCACAGCAGTTCTCCGTTGCCCAAAAGCAGACTGAGGCCATCAAAAAAACAGAGGGAGGCCCCTGCCACCGCCCAACCTAAACAATAGCCGAGCGCTCCTGAGGCCTCCAGCTTGTGCCGTTGGAGAGGGCAAGCCGCCCGCCCGTCCAGGACCCCGACAAACTGGTGGCAGCAAGAGAGAAAGAGGCCACCGGAGAACGGGCAACCAGAGGTGGAGGGACGTGTCTTAGGGATGGTAAGCACCAACCACTCCCTCCAGCGGAGGGAGGGGCCGGGCGGAGAATATTTTTTTTTCAAATTCTCGACAAAAGAGCAATTTCTTATTTCTCTGGGTCCCCTGAGGGGACGGGGTTTGTGGACGATCCAGAGCCGTATCACACCCACCTTTCTCTCTCGCCAGTGAGCAGCAGTGGGGATCAGGAGGACGAACCAACGGACTACCCACACAACCTTTGCTCGAACGCAGGTCAGTGTTACACAAACCAGACCCCGCCTCGGACCGGCTACGAGACGCCGGGCCAGGGTCCCTGCGTTTTTCCTCGCTGCCCCACTGCGGGTACGTCGGTGGTCCCGCTGGTCCAGCTTGTACGGTGTCTGGGTGCCTGGCTACCCAGACTGTCTCGCTGGCCCCTGTGGACTATCAGCCTCGGCTATGCGATTCAGTTGGCGTCCCCCCAAGTTCAGTGGCATCGCTTCACAACAGTGAAGGCGGCCGATGGTCCCGTCTTGCGGGCGGAGGTCGCAGTCCTACTGGCGAAGGATGCGATAGAGCCGGTCCCTCCAGCCGATATGAAGACGGGGTTTTACAGCTCCTACTTCATTGTACCCAAGAAAGGACGTGGGTTACGACCAATCTTGGACCTGAGTGTCTTGAACCGGGCCCTTCACCGGTTACCGTTCAAGATGTTGATGCAGGAACGCATCTTCGGGTGCATCCGTCCCCGAATTGGTTTGCAGCGGTCGACCTGAAGGACGCGTACTTCATGTGTCGACCCTTCCGCACCACAGACCATTGCTGTGGTTCGTGTCCGAAGGACGAACATATCAGTACGAGGTCCTGCCCTCCAGCTGTCCCTGTTGCCCCGTGTCTTCAAGTAAGTTGCGGAGGTACCCCTTGTTCCCTTGAGAGAACAGAGCATTCGCATTCCCGAGGTGGGCGTGGCAACGCGGCACCTTCCGGGTCCAAGTTACACCGGCCTGCCACCAAACCTTCACCCCGTGGTCAGACCTTGCGTTCCTCCGGGCAGGAGTGCCACTGGAGCAGGTCTCCAGGCATTCTGTGGTTTGAACGGATGCCTCAACCACCGGCTGGGGGCCACGTACAACGGGCTTGCAGTGTCAGGGGTTTGGACGGGACCCAAACTGCACTGGCGCCTCGAGTTGCTGCCAGTGACTGCCCAGGGGGCCTCGTCCTCAAAGGCGCGTACGAGGCAAGCATGGTACTAGGTCCGCACGGAAACACAGCGACCGTTGCGGACTTTTCAACGACAGTGGTCTGCGCTCCCGTCGGATTATCGAACCGCCCCGCCACTCCTGACTTGGAGTAGAAGCATCTCAGGTCTGCGTCGTGCTGTTCACGATCCTGGGATGCTCACAACCGTGGCGCCGACGAAGCGGTCCGAGCGGCCGCTCCCGGGAAGATGGCGACTCCATCCCCAGACGGGTCCAGTGGGTTTGGGGTACGTTAAGAGCGCTAGGTAGACTGTTTGCCTTCCAGAAACCTCTCACTGCCAGTTGTCTCGCCCTGACCGAGGGAAAACACTCGGGCACGGAAGCACTGGCACAAGCTGGCCGCGGGCCTTCGCCAAGTTGTCATTTCCCCCAGTGAGCTTCTGGCACAGTGCGTGCAAGGTAGGGAGGAAGAGGAGCGGTACTGGCTGGTTTGCCGAGTGGGCTCTCCCGGACATGGTTACCAGAACTATGCTCTCGCGACAGCCCCTCGTGAGCACGATTCCTCTGGAGGAGGATTACTGACTCAGAGACGGGGCACCCTTTGGCACCCGCGTCCAGACCTCTGGAAACTCATGTCAGGTCCCATGGACGGGACGCAGAGGTTCGGAGGTGGCCTACCCCAAGAGGTAGTTGACACCATCATTCAGCGAGACACGCCTACGCTTCGAAGTGGAACCTGTTCGTTGAGTGGTGTTCTTCTCGCCGAGAAGACCCCCGTAGATGCCCGATCAGAGTCGTGCTTTCTTTCCTCCAAGATGGGTTGGAGCGATGGCTGTCTCCCTCCACCCTTAAAGTTATGTTGCTGCAATCGCTGCTAACCACGACCCCGTAGAAGGAGGTCGCTGGGGAAGCATGACCTGGTCGTCAGGTTCCTTAAGGGGGCGAGAAGGTTAAATCCTCCACGGCCCCCCTCTATTCCCTCGTGGGACCTGACTCTGGTGCTCACGGCACTACAGCAGGGCCCATTTGAGCCTTTTGCAGGCGGTTGAGCTGAAGTTCCTTTCAATGAAGACTTTGCTCCTGCTAGCATTGGCCTCAATCAAGAGGGTAGGGGACCTGCACGCAACGATTCATGCCTAGAGTTCAGGCCGGCCGACTCCCAGGTAACACTGAGGCCCCGGCACGGCTATGTGCCCAAGGTTCCCGCTACTCCCTTCAGGGATAAGGTGGTGAACCTCCAAGCGCTGCCCTCGGAGGAGGCAGACCCAGCCCTAGTTTTGCTCTGTCCCGTCCGAGCCTTAAGGTGCTAAGTAGATCGAATGTTTTTTTTGGGAAGCAAAGCTTCAGGACCTCAGACCAGCTCTTTGTCTGTCACGGAGGCCGGCAGAAGGGGAATGCCGTCTCAAAGCAGAGGATGGCCCACTGGATAGTGGATGCATCACCCTGGCTTATCAGGCACAGGGTGTGCCTTTCCCGTTCAGGTTGCGAGCTCACTCAAATAGAGGTGTTGCATCCTCCTGGGCGCCGGCTCATGGCGCCTCGCTGACAGATATCTGAAGGGCTGCGGGCTGGGCGACCCCTAACACATTCGCTAGATTCTATAGCCTTCGTGTGGAGCCGGTATCCTCCTGTGTTCTCACCTCAAATGGGTAGAAGCACTGAGAGGCCCAGGCTTCGGGTCGGCTTGCAAAAACCCCTCCAGAGAGTCCATATAGTAGACCCACTTGAGCTCCTCCGTCCCCTCGGCAGCCAGAAGTGGCGGAGCGTCCGGCGCCAGGCCTTCACTCGCTGAATCCTCGAGAAACGGTAGAAGGCTGGGTTCCATATGTAAAACCAAAGTGGATCTCATATGTGTAAAGTCCACAGTATAGCCTCAGAGCCGTGTTTCCCGGCAGACTTCTGCCATTCCAAGAGGGTTCAAACACCTCCATTCTTCCATGTGCACCTAAGGGATGTCCATATGTGTATTTCTTCCGAAACCTCCTTCGGGAAGGATAGAGCTTCCGCAACGTTCCTGTTCCAAGTAGAATGGGTACGTTTTCCCAGTGTTATCCAGTCTACTCAGTGGGTAGTGCCATAGTAGCAGTAGCTGGTCATCTTGTTGCAGGCCCTGGCCTACGCCAAAAAGTAGGGGCGTATATGGCTTCCACAGGACACTGGAAGGGGAAGTAGCTATGGCCCTTTGGTAGGGATCCCAAATCGTTGGTCATCCTACGTGACGTCGAGAGTGACCGACTGAAAGGGAACGTCTCGGTTACGTCCCGTCGCCACAGCTCCTGTACCACCGCTGAGTGGCCGGGTCACCGGCTCGGCTCCTCAGCGAAAACCTGAATATGCGCTGCACCTGCTGCCTACTTATACTCACGCTGTGATCAGCAGCAGCTGGATACAATAATCGCATGCCAGTGTGCTTGGCTAGTTTAGTTTACACGCGAAGTAGATTGGTCCCTCTAAGCGAGATCCCAATTCGTCGGTCCTCCGACGTGACGTCTCCGTTCCCTCCTTCAGGGAACGAGGGTTACATACGTAACCGAGACGTTTTTTCAGTTAGACTTTGGTTAGCAAAGTTGCTAAGAGCAAGCTTGCTAACAGGTTAGCGTACTGCCTTCACATAGCGTTAAATGTGCCCTTTAGGTAGAGTCAGAAATATAATAATTACGAGCCTACATGAATCATACTTCTGATTGGAAAACGCAAGATTCTAGATCATACACAAGTTATCTAATTGTGACGTTGGATAGGGATGTGTCAATTTAGCGGAAACACTGATCTATAATATAGAATATATCACTCACCAGTTACAGATTTGAATTAGTCTGATGAATCCTTCACTAATGAATCACTGTATCCGTCATTTTTAAAGAGTCTTTACTGATTCAGCAGCTGACTCACTCAGGTTCAAATCATATCAGGTTCACATGTCCAAACAAAAGCCAATCTCCCATTTGACCCATTCTACCCATTTGACAATATAAGTTTCACTTGCTTAACCACAAAATACAGTCCATCTGACATTCACTCGCAAAATGCAACACAATGATAGAGCATTTAAAACACTTTGAAGCAAAACAAAACCCATTTCTAATTGTACATGTTTTGAATGGTATGTTCTTGACTAAATGATTATTAAATTAGTAAATTAACATTTCTCTCTCCCTCTTTCATCCCTGTAGCTCTTCCACTTGATCTACTCCAATGAAGAGTATGTGAAGCAGCTCGCTCGTCAGTCAGGCTGGCAGGATGTTCTCACCAAACTCTACATCAAAGAATCGTACGAGTCTCGCGTTCTCAGCCAATCCAATTCTTTGTCCAGCCCCACCAACTCGCTGGACCCCGTTCTTTCCAGACCCGTCTTCCGTCGTGAGGACAGTGTAATGGAGGACACTCGGCAGAACGTCTACATTTCCCTCACTGCCCGCCACGAAGAGGAGTACGAGGAGGAAGAAACTCAGGATGCGTCTGAGGGCTACTCTGACCTCTCCCAGTCTCCCCCGTCAACCGGAAAACTCAAGAGCGATTCCTTGCACTTCAAGCCATTTGACTCCGGAGAACAAAGCAGTCATTCGTCCACCCTGTCCAACACTTTAGACATTCCATCGTCGTCCCGTTTGCTGGAAGAAGAGGAAAGCGTGTACCAGCCGCTCTCACCCTTCAGCTCACCCTTTGAGCTGGAACTAAGCCTTCAAAAAGGACCCCAGACACCTGTGGGTAGCCAGCCAGAGACCCCCTCTCCTCTGGAGCACAGTAAGAGCTTCCCAGGCATGAGGCCACGCAAGAGCTCCAGTCTGTCCAACGTTCTGGACAACACAAGCTACAGCACCGAACCTCCTACAGACACCATCTCCAACACATCCAACCCACAGGTACATGCTGAACTGGGGGTAGGCCATATGACCAATTTTATTTCACAGTAATGGTATATATCACAATATAGTTATATTTGCTTTGAATAAGGTCTTTATGATATAGAAATTTTCTAATTCTTGTCACTAGTGTTAATTTCACAAAAAACTAATAAATAGCCTAAATAAAAAAAAAAACTCAAGCTCACTGAAGACAAGTAAACAGTTAGCGATTAAATAAGAATAAGAAACTAATTACAGAAATGCTACACACGTTGTATAAAGTAATCAAATGTATAAAATACTACATATTCTTCGCTGTGTAAATTAAATATATATTTCTTCTTATTAAAGCTACAAAAGTGATTTAGTCAAGAGCAGTGAGAGATTTTCTCTCTTTTGTTGTTTGAGTAACATGAATGACAGACAGCAGGAATATTAAACTGCTGTCACTTTAAGAGCTGCCCAGATCCAATATACAGGTGTTTTCTTTCTCAGCTGTTTGCTTTCAAAATTACTGTTTACACAGGGATACTTGCAAAGACGGCGTTTTGACACATACAAGTGTGTGTATTAAACCATATAATTCACAGCAAAAATAAATATAAATAACGTTCAATACCCCCTCGCACATTGAGCACCTTCTTCACGCATATAGCGTAACGAGTCCAAAATCTCCCCTGGTTGACACATTTCTACCGGTTAATCGTGCTGAATACTTGCTTACTTGTTGTCACTCACTCATTCAGTGGATTATATTAGTAAAGTAATGTAGGGAATAGTAAATATAAAAGTTGAGGGGGTGATTGCAGAATGCAGCTCCTGAGACAAGATAACTACAGGCACAGCAGACTGAGGGTGTAATTAAAGACTAATGGAGAAGCAAGGTCAAAGTAAATTAATAAAATATTATCTAATAAGCTCTATGGACAGTTTTATAAAAATATACATTCCTCTACTAATGCCAAATCCTAAAATATGTTATTGGGCAGAAATTGTAAATACATACTTTTTTTTTAAAGATCATTCAAAGATGCTATTTTAAAGATCATTATTTTGTATATTTGGTATAACAGAATATGTTGACATGCTTTAATGTTAAAAAAACACATTATTTTTCAAATACTGTACATGATTGTAGATCCTCTATGCCCCGCCTCACTCAAACACGTCGTTTCAACAAGCCCTCTCCTTTGCCAAGCACAGTTCTGCTCTGATTGGCCAGTTATCCAGTGCTTTGTGATTGGCCGAACACTGCAAGCAAGCGTCGGAAATGTAACGCCCCTTTCCATAATCGCGAGCTTCCAGCCTTATCAAAGCTAAATATCAAGACCGTTATAATTTCCCCCCCCCAACGTTAGTTAATTACCCATCCGTTCAAGCTAAAGGGCACCAGAGTCGCGTGACAAGACACATGAGGATGCAGTAGCACACTCCGCTGTTAAAGACAGCTGTGTGCTATTATTCTTAGACAGCAGGTTCACTCGCCTGTGATGTGACCCTGTTCCTCTCTCCCGCACACACACACGACGCGTTACTCTGTTCTAAACAAATAATACCAAAACTCCACCTTTGAACGTCTATGCAATACCTTAAACTATAACCAAACAAAATAGCAAAGTCGGAATGGACCCTTTTTTTTTTTTGTGCCAGCCTTGTACTCTTCTAGGTTAAAGAAAACTGTCGTCCATAAAATGCGTTGAACAAATTCAAACATCTGGGTTGTGCTATTCTGTTGTAAATAAATATTAACCAATGATTCCTAATTGCATCTACTTCCGGAAGGCCAAATAAAGTGCTTTTGCTTTCGCACTGAATCAGACAGCGTCTCCTTGACATGGCTGCACCAACACTACTGCTGTTCCTGAAACCACACCTTCTTTCTTTGCATGCACATTTGGGCGGCTTTATGCAAATCTTCCCACATCGTTATGTAGACATGTGGGGCGTGTTAGAACGAGCCGTTTTTAGGTAGGCGTGGCTGACTCTTAAACTTTATAAAGAATATATATTTGGATTTGAGACTTTAGACTTTGCAACTTTACAGATCTTCTTTATGCACCAAGGGCTTGTAATACTCCAAAGAGAAAGGAAAAATTTAAATCACATCATATGACCCCTTTAATTAAAAAATCCTTATCTAGTGAATCGCAAACAGCTGAAAAGGGGGCCCTGAAACCATGTGTATTACTTTAATAACTTTGTTAGCTGAAAACTTGCCTCTCTATCTCCCCCATTAGGCTCCCGAGGAGGAGTTTGTTTTCTTACGAAGCTCGGATTCATCTTGCTGTGGAGTGGCACTGAGGGGTTACTGAGGTAGTGATATGGAGAGAAAGGGGTCAGGTGTTCTCTGTCCTCACCAAGCTTGGCTCATCCTGTCAGCTGGTGCGGCCACCTGATGACATCAAACGCAGGTCAGAAGCTTAAAACTTTAATGCTTTAAAACTTACTTATTCAGATATAATGACAGCTCATAAAAAAAATTGAGAAAGAAGGCACTGCATTAACAATTCCTCTGTCCCAGAGAGATACAATGAAGATACATCTTTTCAGACAGATTGAACTTTGAAGATTAACTTTTTGGAATTGGATGAACCTTGAGTGAACAATCTCCTAACCCACCTGAAGTATTTAAATGCGTTGGAGAAGTGCCAATGACTTTAAAGTTTCAGTGAAATAGAGGAAAATGGGCATCTTTCTATTTTGTGCCCTGTAAAGCTTATTTTAAGTTGTAAATGACCTCCATTATGAGACAACCTACTGCATTTGAAATCCAGTCGAGATCAGTGAGCTGAGACTGAAGGGAGGTGCGGTACATGAAAGTGTTCTCTGGATTCCTTTGGTTCAGATGAGGGCAGGGTGGGGATCTCTGGAGGGCAGATGTTCTTTGTGCTACAGGGCTGTTGCTTTTCTTTGGTGTGGCTCCAGCGTTGCATCACCATAGAGCTTGTTTTTTCTTTAAGTCTTAGGGTGTGTCTGTCTGATGACTTGTTCAAGACATTGAGTATTATAAGCTGGTGGGAGTGTTACAGATGCATTATGTGTATGTTGTAGTCTGTTGGAGATGATGCTGGAGTCGTCTCTGTCAGATTTGAGGGACTCTCAGGGCGTGTCTCTACCCCATGTGCCTTCTTTGCTCCGCCTCCTCAGACTGCTCCAGGACTTCCTGTTCGCCGAGGGCACTGACAATCAAACACTATGGAGTGAGAAGGTGGGGAATGGATGGATATGTTCTCACTCTGATATTATAACTCATACACTCTTATTTCAAAGCCAGAAGAGTTTGAAACAGGAAGTTGAAAGAAATCCACGTTTAGGATATTAGGCTGTGCATGCAAATCTAATTGAGATTGTTTTTTTTCTTCATATGTTTAGGAAAAATGGTTTTTGGAAAACAGAAACCTAGAAAAATATTAGCACACGCCACATCCCAAAGTCTGAAATGAAAATCATAAATAAACCCGACCTGAAATCTGATCTGACCATCATTGAGACCCCTCCCTGAATGGCAGAATCAAAACAACATATGATTTTAATCATATTCACTCATTCAATTTGTGTTAGTGAGCTATTGGTTGAGGCAACACTAAACATAAAGGGAGGGCTGTTGCATAGATTCTGTTCAAACGTTGGGTTCTTAAGATGTTTTAATATTTATTGAAATGACAAACGTCTCTTATGCTCACCAAGTCATGAACTTAAATTATAAAATACAGTATATTGTGAAATATATATTACAATTAGAAATGCACTGCTTTCTATTTAAATATAATGTAATTTATCCTGTGACGTGAATCCTATCCTGAAATCATTATCGATATGCTAAGTTGGAGCTAGAAACATTTCTTATTATTATCATTGATGAACATAGTTGTGATGATATAAAATTTTTTGTTTGTAATTTTATGTCAGAAACCATGGTCATTTTAAACCTTTTGTAAATTTAATGTATTTACCATCATATTTGATCAATTTAATGATCCTTTCTTAATTGAAATTAAGTTAAATGACCACATTGTACCCTACTATATAACATACAAATTCATAACTATAAGGATAAGTCTCTCAAACATAGAAACTTATATGTACTGTTTGTACATATATGTAATATTGGTTTTAATAAGTGTACAAATTCTTATTTAGGGAAACTTTATTCTGATGTTTTATTGAATACAATATGTTTATTTGTGAATGAGTATAAGAGTGTGTCTATATTTGGGGCAGATTTTTGAGGGGGTGGTGAATCTGTTGGACAGGCTGCAGGCATGGCACACGACCCCTGGGTCAGCGGGGGCCGCTGAGCTCAAAGAGATGTCTCTGATCGGCCTGCGTATCATCACTGGATACATTCAGCAGCAGCAGAACCCACAGGTACACACATATACACCCGTCTTAATAAGAATTCCAGAGTTGTGTTTTCAATTTCTTGCTCTTTGATATTTACAAATGTGTTTTTTATTCGCTGATTATGTGGGATGGACTGAACAATTATATTATGACAGTTTCAAACAAAACTAAAAATCACTCATGGTGGACGCTAGGTATACTCCCTTCTACAGGTGGAGTGTTGAACATACGCACACAGTTGTGTTCAGGATTATTAGATATGCCTTTGGGCTATAAAGAGCTTTTTTTGTAAACAGCTTCAGTTCATTCCATTGGAGAGTAGATGTCCATATATGGCTATATGTGAGGTTTTTTATCGTTCTCCTCCAGGCTCACTCAAACCCATCCCACACTCAAATGAGATCATATCAACTGACTGAAGAACTGATTTTTCTGGGAAAACATGCGCCTGCCTCAAGACTCTTTACAATGTGTTGTTCATAAGCATGTTTGTTTCCTATTGGAAGGTATAGGAAGCACTAAGCTTGTAATTATATTCCTTAGTATAAAGTGCTGTAAAGTTCAATTTTAGTTTGGAAAAAAGACTCTTAAATTACAAACAGTTATCTGACAAATATTTCTTACTGGCCACTGAACTTTACTATGCATGTTAATTTAAAAAATGAATTGTTTAGCTAATACATACATACATTGGGTATTAGGCAAGTGTTAATTTTGACCTTAAGGCTTGACATGACTTTAATATTCATAGAAATTCTGAGTTGGATCAAATAAGTAACCTAAATGCATCCTTAAAACCATAAATGAATGTGAGCTCGTACAAACGAGCTGCTGTGCTCACAGGAACTCTATAATAAGCATGGATAAACAAGTGCCACTCAGAGTGAAAGCCTTGTTTCAGAAATAGCCTTAGACAAAGACAAGAGGCAGACAGGAGTAGATGAACAAGACTAACAAGGGGACACAACACAGGTGAACATGACCAGTAGGAGAAAACCTTTTTTTAACATGATTTTGAATGCTGTGAATTCAAAGGAATAATAGCTTACTGCATCCTGTGTACTATATATAAAAAAGTTAACATAATCATTTTAAAAAATGTATAGTCCAGTAGTTAGGCAATTATTCTATTAATGTAGTATATTTTTTATAGTATATCATATACTGCATTGGGTAAAACTATTAAAATAGCGTTTGTTTATTTAAATATAGCTGAAACAAAATAAAATGTAAATATTAGTTCAAAACTAACTTAACCGGAAATTAGAAATGTTGCCTTGACAACTAACTGAAGTAAAATAATTTTGAAATACTAAAATTACTCGATCTAAAACAGAAATCAAATTTAATTCAAGCAGAGTAGAAGTAAAAAAGTTCTACAAAAAGAAAAAGAAAATTGACAAAAGCACATAATAAGTACTGTGATAGTAGTAGTAATGTATAATGCTAAAATAACACGTGTATGTTAGCACGTGTAAAATAACAAATGTATCACACTAAAAATGTTTACTATAAATTGTAAGTATAGTAGATAGTACATATACTGTATCCATTAAAATGTTTTTATTATGTACTGTGCGGTATGTAGTCAACATTAAGCTATTATTCAATTGGTATACTATACTATTTTATACTTACAATATATATAATATAGTACAACACTATAATTTATGTTCTATGTCTGTACATCTTCACATTAAAACCATTGTATGAACACTTTAAAATGTGTTTTTTTTGTTATAATTAAGTATTATTGGAGTATGTTTTACAAGAAAATAACATTTTAATTGTTTGTGAAATTTACTTACAGTTTCTGTAGTTTTTCCGTGTAGTACATACTTTACTATAGTATTTTGTATATATCACATAAAAATGATGGTATAGTATATACTGCATGAATACAGTAATACATAATATGATTGTGTGCTATCCTAAACATATTAAAATATCAATACACATATCAGAATAAAAAAGGGAGACACAACACAAAAACCATGACAGCAACATGTAATATCTGCTGTTTGTTTTTGTTTTTTCCTCAGGTGTGCGAGATGGCGTGTTTAAAGCTTCATAGCCTGCTGCAAACTGTGTTATGTCTGTCCTGGGAGGAGGTGTGTTTTCTTCTGGGTCGTCTCGGTGCACCACTTTGGCCTGCAAACTGTGGCTCAGACCCGGGCGCCGAGGCTTTGCTGAGCCCTCTGGTGCCCATCGTCCGAGCGCTTCTGGACCAGCATGCGGATCGAACCACCCTTCAGAAGATGCTCCCCAACCTGCCCGCCACCAACGGCAGCCCCTCCTTCGCCCAGGATCTCCAGAACTACTGCAGCACCGCTGAGTGGCAGCAGTTCCACCAGAACCACGTCAGTACACACACACGCACGCTTCACTTAGCAGACACCCGGTTAGACTGTTTACCTTACGATAAGCTGGCAGCTTCCCTTCTGCTGTCTTGTCAGTATATGTTTCCACAAACCTATTTTGTTTTACCTTTTTTGGATGCAGAATGTCAGAAATAAGTCTCTCAGCACTCATTCTCAGTCAAACAGGAGATAAGCTCATCATTTCACACAAAGCTCAATCCTGAAAGATTATACACACATTTTTTTTGAAGCAACCCATTCTCTTATTTACATCTGTAGCATACTATATATAATCATCTTGGATTCATTTAGGTTTAGCTAAAGCTGATTTCAGCAGTGGTCCAGCATCAGAGCTGTAGTCTTCTCTCTCTAAAACTCAGCGGGCGTGTGTTTGTTTTAGCGTGAGGGCACTTTGACAGTTAATCCGCTTCCATTGTAGTGATGAACTCTTTATTTAGACTCTTTTGTTCATCCAGTGCCAAAACAAGATAGAAAAAATGCTGAATTATTCCCCTCATCTCACAAATCCAAAACAAGCCATGCGTTTAAATTAAACAGACATCATGCCAGAGTGACCTGGAGATGATTTATGAAGGCTGGCGTGTGAGAGCATGTGCTTATAAATCTAACCTGTTTGGACTGTTCGTATATATAAAATCACACGGTATATTACCATGCCTTGAATCGGGAAGTAAACCAGGTGTTGCACTATGCCCAAGCATATATCTGGGTGCAGGGAGGTGAAGAGAAAGAAAAGAAAATGTGTATTTTATATATTCAGCATTACAATATAACATGTGTACTAACTTTGAAAATGTAGCCTATTATATGTACTCTATCAACCTTTTACAGTGTAAATGAAAGCAGCAAAATGTCAACAACAGCAATATTTAGTATTATTATAAATGTATACAATGTATTTTAAAGTATGAATTATTTTAATAGTTGTAAATTGTATACATTTATAATATGAGTAAAATATGTATTTTATGCAAATTATTGAATGCATTAATGTATGTAATTATATTATTTATACTTTTTATAAATCAATTCAAATGTACACTTATAAAATAATTAATTATTTAATGCACTATTGCTATATTATTTTTCATTTGAACAATTGTAATAATTGTAAATAGTTTGTTTACATTCATAATACAATTCAAATAATTATTTTACTCTTTAATTTATGCAATTTATTATATTATATTGCAAACAATTCTAAAAAAAAAAGGTTGATTATCCTAACTGTTAACTATTTACATTTGATTTGTACAAACACATTAATATATATTTCTGATGTGTGGTTACAGATATTGGGTGCTTTACAGTAACTTCAAACATGTCTCATTCAATCAAATATTATTGCAAGAAATACCTATTTAAAAAAATGTATGTCTGTAGGTGGAGTCCACAATGCAGCAGTATGAGCTAGACACTTTTGGGAAGAGTCATGACCTGATGTCCAATTTTTGGAATTCCTGCTTTGATGACCTCATGAGCACTGCACAGAGGAGAGACAAGGACCGCTCCGACTGCAAAGCCAAGTTTCAGGTGTCTGTTAACCCCATTTATTCAAACACAGAGGGAATATGTTGGGCTAGTAAACAAAAGATTGGTGTTCAATCCCCACACAGTGCAGACCATGAGTTTCTACTGCTTGGGGATACTGGGATTATTCATTGCACATCTCAAACCCCAGCCAAACCATACATGTTTTTATGACAGATGAGTTAATAACATGGACTGTTTGTGTTCCTCTCTTTACAGGAGCTCATCATTGACACGTACCTGAAACGAATGCGCACAGAGAACAGCCGCTACCACAGTGTGCAGAAGATGATTAACAGCCAGCAGGGAGTGGTGTGGAGGCACTGGAAATCACAGCGCAGGTTACTGAGCAGTGAGAGAAGAGCCTGGGCAAGCAGGTCTGCATACATTCAAATATTTTGATTCTTAGTGAATATTATGCATTGATGTATTTTTTGTCGTTTATCTCCTATTTACTTTGCACCATTATCATCACTATCAGACTAAATAAATACATAATGTATATAGCGGGAGAGATTTAAAGGGATAGTTCACCCAAAAATGAAAAGTTGCTGTTAATTTGCTCACCCTCAGGCCATCCAAGATGTAGGTGACTTTTTTTCTTCAGTACAGTAAAGAAGAATTTTAGTTGAAACCGTTGTCTTTGGTGAATCATAAAAGGCAAGTCAATGGTTACCAGCATTTTGAGAGTCAAAAAAAGCAACACAAAATTAATTCTGTTGCTCCTGAATATATATTAAGGTCTTATGAAAAGAAATGATTGGTCTGTGCAAGACAGTGAACATTATGTACATTATATCATCAGGAGCTACGGGTATTAATTTTGTGTTGCTTGTGTTGCTTTTTGACTCTCAAAGTGAATCGCCAAAGACCATGGTTTAAGCTAAAAAAAATCTTCTTTACTGTTCTGCTGAGGAAAAGTCACCTACAACTTGGATGGCCTGAGGGTGAGCAAATTAAGAGCACATTTTCATTTTTGGGGTGAACTATCCCTTTAAAAGCTGTAAGACTTTAAGGCGATTCAAAAACCTGAGACTACATTAGAAATCTGGGATTTCAAATTTCATTCAAACCTGGAAATATAGACATGGGGATTTTGGGGGATTTAAAAAAATATATAAAACTTGACTTAATGTTTATGTAGGATTTTTCACTCATTTTGGGTCACTAAAATCTATTAAATTAAATATATAAAATCCCAAATAGAAGCAGTCAGACTGTTTTGTCTGACTGTTGTAGCTCACTGTGTGAGGTTGAGTTGTATACACTGATGCTGTATATGAAGGTATTATATTGCGGTGTGTGTGATGATGGACTGAGTGGAAGTGTTTGTGTTTCAGGGTTCAGCCAGAGGTGAACTGGAAACTGTCGAGCGCAGAGACGTACTCTAAGATGCGTCTGAAGCTGGTGCCAAATTACAGCTTTGATTCCCACAGTGATGCCAGCGCACTGAGAGATAACATGGGTCAGTATCACTCTGGAAAATGTCTGCGTAATCTGTTAAAATCAATAGTGAGTAAAAGATCTCACAATGACTGTTGGTAAAATCATTTTGCTTTGACCAGATATTTTTAAATAATCTCTGTCTGCTTGAACTCCCTGTTATTTCACTGTTAATATTTATATATTGGAATGTTTTGGTGTGTTTTTTGCTGCAGGAGCCGACAGCCCTCGCAGCTCAACCGAGCCCATCCCTCTTGCTGTTGCAAAGGAAGCCAAAGTTAGTGACATGGAAGATGACAAACTAGAGGATTTTGAAGATTTTGTCTTCATTGATGAGTAAGTGTTTTCATGTAACTCTGAGACACATTTGCTTTGTAAAGTAAGTGATCTAAACCAGCTGATATAATATATAAGTTGATATAATAATAATAATAATAATAATAAGACGAACATATCACATTTATATTTACATTGTCATTTAGCATTTAGCATTTTTATCCAAAGCGACTTACAACTGAGTGATCAATGGAGTCCAATCAAAATCAACAAAAGCAGCACTGCGATTACGAGTGCTATACAATTCTCCAGTTGTGCCTGCTAACACAGTCGCAGGCGTAGGCAGGGGGTTTTTTGAAGTCATTAAATAACTAAAAAGTAACGCCCGGACAGGAATAGGAGAGAATTCATATAGGTGCGAGCTATTAGTTAGAGGCCTTTTTTTGCTTTTTGTTAATTGTATAGTAAATAAAAAGAAAACAGATAGAACAAAAAAAATCGAGAAGCAGTTTGTAGTTTTTTTTTTTACAGGAAAAAAGAGTTTGTTCGAATCACCTAGAGTGCAAGTCTACAAAGGGTCCAAGGTGTTAGTGTTATTTTATTTTTTTATTATGGTGTCTTCAAATGTAGCTTCAAATGTCTTTTTTTTCAAAATCTGAACTAGGTTGTTCTAAGTATCAGCACGGCCCAGTAAGATTAATAAACAAGAAGTTAATATTGATGAACTTACCAGTGTTATTTTAGATTTATTGATATAAAGTTACAGTATTTATTATTATATTGAATTGATTTATTTTTATGTGTTCAGTTTTAATTTTAATTATACTTAAAGTTTTAGTAGTTTTGTTACATGCTTTTGTAATGTTTATTAGTTTTTTTATTATTTCATTTTATTTCATTTTAGGCATTTTTAGTACATCACGCTTATGTCAGTATAGTTGCCAAAACAACTTTCTCATTTTTGTTTGTACGTTTCTTGTGAATATATAGTTTATTTAATTTGAGCTTTATTTCAGTTACCAAACACATTGTTTTAATAGTTTTGGTTTTAGTTAACAAAGTCACTTAGAGTCTATTTATACTGCAAATAATTCCTCACATGACGTCAAGCAGATGAACCTGTTTCCCAACGTTCCAGTAGACCCCACAGTAGTGGTGTTTTGTTTCCTGAATGAAGCTGTGTTTTTGAATTATCGTTTGAGTAATGATTCTCCTTTTGGGCCCTGCAAAGGCTTTGTGTTTACGTTTGAGATTTGTTTACGTGTGATCGTGTATGATTCATCAGGGTGGGGTTTGTGTGTGTACATTCCTCTCCCTCGGGCGGAGGAATGGCAGAGGAGGAGAGCCAGAAGGAAACTCGGGTGCGCCTAGTCTCAGAATGGAGTGGGAGCTCATCACTATGTGGCCTTGCTGGGACCGCCCAGGTCGCTGGAGGCTCACAACGCACCACCCGTATATCTACTATGGTCAGTCAGTGTAGAAGAGGAGACCGAGATAGTGGGATGTCATCAGCGTGGGTATTGCGGTATGATCATGTCCGCAGTACCTTGCTCCAGTCTATGTCTGTTTTGTTTGTCTGCTCGATAGGCCGCCATGTGTGCATGTGTGTCACGTATTATGTAATGGCTGACTACTCAACCAGTCAAAACTTTGAAAATATGATTGTCTGTGGGTTGGTGAAGGAAAAAGGCGCTGATCGCTCACCAAATCGGCGCGTCGGCGTCACAAAGAAGGACAACAGGAAGACGGTAAAAGCGAAGAAAAAACAAAAGGGGTTAAAGCCTGGGGGGGGCTGTGTGTTTGTTGGGGCGGGGGTAGCCCTTTCTGAGGGTAGTGAAGAGACGGAGGGCCACTAGAACGAACGGGGGCCTGGAGAGAGAGAGGGGGTGGGATTGGGAAAGGTCCACGAGCCAGAACTCGAACTCGGGACTCCCGAAGCGGGGAAGGCCGCCTACCTGGCGGCCCACTGCCCACGAGGCCAGCTGCGCTGACTAGTTAAGCATGTGAAACGATCAGCATGTGGGAAGAGTTATTATCAACGCGTGGACAAAGGCAGGAAGCCACATCTTCGGTTGGGGCGGGGACAGGCAAACAAACTGGAAGTGCCAACGGCAGAACCAAAAAAAAAACACAATAGTCAAAAATCCCAGTCCACCGAAAAGATAAAGACACTACAAATCGCCTCCCACCCAAAAACGCACCCCATAACTGCGTCACTCGAGGGAAAGGAGGGACGGAGGCAGGATAAACATAAGGAATCACAAGGTGCAAAAGGAATGAAATAGGGAGCCAAATGTGGGCAAAGTATCAAAGGTCGTAGCTAGGGAGGGGGATTCAAGTCTCTGCCAATGGATGGGTCCGTGGATAAGGCGGTCACCAAATGGGAAGAGGGGGGGAATCGGGTGTCGTGGTGGTGTGCGGCCAAAACAAAAGGCAGAGGGGTTGGGAGCAGAGGAGGATCCCAGAGGAAACAACCGGGGGGGTGGTGACGCTGGGCTGGGGCGGAAAATAAAGGCGTCGTGGAAACGGGCCTAAAGTATAGAATAGGAGGTCATGGGTGCGTCGAATCCGCTTGCCGGATGTAGCTGAAAAGACCGGGGGTAAAGGGTTGGCCAGATACCTGTATCAGGGGGGGGACACTGACCGGAGCCAGGAGACAGGTAGAGGCTAAAGGTGCGGACAGAGGGCACGAAGGAGACACTGTCTGGGAAAGAGTGAGGGAAGGTGACACTGGGGAGCGGGTCCGCCTATCAGCACGGGAACGGAAGACGACAGGCGGGGCAGGAAGGGAACAGCTGATGACCGGCAAGATCTGGGGGCCAAAGTGGTCACGAGGGAGTGGCGTACTGGCTGACTCGTCGTTCGGCCGCACATATTAGGGCTCAGTAGAGTGGACTGTGGCACGCGGTTCTAAAGTCTGGGAGAGCACTCTATGGGGACGGTAGCGCGTTCTGGGCGAATACGAGCTGGGCCAGATAGGGGCCAGGCGTACTAGGGAAGCCGTAAGAGATGAGATACGGCGGGAGACCGTACAAAGGCTCTAACGGAGGCGAGCCCGAAGAAGGGGAGTAGAAGGGCATTGTGAGTGCACACAACGGCGGAAGGTAACAAATGTGCCATGCACATAGAAACCCGGAGGGTCGACCCCAACGAGCTGCACAAATCGCAAAGGCACGACGAACACGAGGGCAAAAAGCGGGGTGCAAGCGAGAGAGAGACAAAACTGACAGGGGGGAAGGTTACATGGTCATTAACTGTTTCCAAGACGAAGAATTTATGATACAGGGTTTGCATTATAAAGTGCAACTACTAAACCTGTAGTGTAAAGTATTGCAGTAACGAGTAGGGAACACAGTCCTCCGTCCAGCACCAACCAACCATCTCCCACTCCGGGAGGTAAAAGGTTAGCCAGAATGTCAAGAATCTCATATTCGCTAGCCCAGAGTATAAAATGAAAATTGATGGGGTGCGGAGCCCGCCTGTAGTTTTTGGTGGATTGTACATCGGTTGTTGTTTTTTTCGTGAAATCCTGTAGTGGGTGCTTGTGGTAGGGCCTGACAAAAGGTGGACTTCAGGGTTATTGTGTCCATCGGTTGGGGAAAAAGGGATTGGGGCAAAATACAGGAATGGTGTGTGGCACCAGATTACTAAAATTTGCTGGTTGGCGAAATAGCATCGGGATTCATGGACCTCGGCCCGACAGAAAAGTAGGTGGGGGCGCCAAAACGTGTATCGGGGGGAGGTTAAGGTGGTCAACCAGGTGTTAATGTATTTGCGGGACTATAGGGGGTAAACCGGGGGTGGGGCACTCAGCAGGGCGCGATGGAGTGGTGTGCGCGGAACAATGTGTAAAGGTCAAATGCTTGACGGCTCAAGTAAACCGGGAGGAGTACGGTCGAGTCAACACTCGGCTGGGCCCAAGGAAGGGGTTATAGATCCGTTGCGTGGCTAATGGCGCCAGAGTGAAGTTAGCAAGGTTACGGATATTTGGACTGCTACGCTGTGGGTCTCGACAAATAGACATATGAGGCAGGCATGCGGCAGAGTAAGTGGGCCAAGGGTGGGGTTAGCAGACGGGGGTCGTGGGGGGGGGATGTAGGCCTGTGAAGAACCCGAGACTGGTGCCGAAGGAGCCGATGAAAGGGCTGCAGGCGTGCGAAGCGGGCATATCGTAAGGGGGGGGGGGACAGGGTGCGAACAGACCCGGCGGGTGATCAGGCGGGGGGAGTGCTAAGAATACAGAAGTAGGAGGGGGGTGAGGGGTGGGGATAGGTGCGTGGGCTACACGGACGTAGGAGAGGCTGACGAAGGGGGGAGGCGCTGGGAGAGGAAAGGAGCGCCAAGAGGTGAACGGGGCGGCAGGGGGACAGGCTTAGATGGGTAAGGGGCCCTATGGGAGCGGAAATGTCCGGCGTCGGCAGCCGTAGGACAAAATCAAGAATGCTGGGTGGGCTCAAGTGTGCTCGGGAATGCGGGACAGTAGGTGAAAAAGACCGCTGGTGAGAGGAAATCAGGGAGGGGCGGGGGAGGGTGGTGGAGAGGAAAGTCTCAGTGGGGGTGGAGGTCGGGGAGTTCTCCAAGTGGGATCGAATGTGATCGCTTGGGGTGGGGGGAGGGGAGGGTGGCTGCGGGGCCGAAGTGTGTGGGTTGGGGTGGGGGGGGTGGGGGGGGTCCATATGAAGGGGGGGGGTGGGGTGAGTCTGGTGTGTGAAAGTGAGGCGGTCCGGACTGGTAACGAACCCACGAGGGCGCGGGGGGGCCGCGCCGGGGCGGGGGGAAAAAACCTAAACAAGAAGTGCCCGCGGGGAGGCGAGGAAGGGGGCAAAGCACCGCGCTAAGGCGGGGGTGCGGAAACCCTAGATAAAGAAGGGATAGGAACTGCGGGGTAGCGGGACAGGAACGCCGGGGCAACATCCCCAGCGGACCCAGCGGGGACACGCCCGGGGCTGCGAGGGGATGAATCCGAGAGGGCTGTACGAGAAGGGCCGGCCCGAACAGCCGCACGGGCGCGGGAGGGAATGAGCGGAGAGGCGGGGGGCGGGGCCGAGACCGCGCGGCCCACAACGTGGAGGGATCGAAGGCCGCAGAGACCAGGGGCGCAGAAACAGCGGGGGAAAGCGACCTATCTTAGAATCCCGGAGGAAGGAAGAGAGGCTCCGGTGTCGATTTACGGGGGGTAATATGGGACGGGCAGATGCGGTGACGGGAGGGGGCGAGCGAAAAGGGTCGGGAGGTGTGATCACCAAAGGCAGGCGGGGTGCTGGACAGACGGGGAAAGGGGCGGTGGGGAATGGGAGAAGGGAAATTTGCAGTCAGGGTGAGATTTAAGGGCACAATGGGTAGATGGTGTAAGCAGGGGTGTAACTATAATGATTCCGGGACGTTTTGTGGCAAGGAGCCATTCTTCGGTCATATGATCGGTCAGAACTGCATTCTAATATGCTGATTTGATGATAATTAACAATTATTATTGATGATCAATTATTGGTAGTTTTTATTATTACCAGTGTTGAAAACCGTTTTTGCTTATTCATATTTTTGATGATTAGAAAGGTCAAAAGAACAGCATTTACTTAGACATGGGCAAAACAACGGTGGTCAGGAGACATAATAGGAAATGTTTGAGCTAGCAAACCACAGAGTCTGCATCTCTGAGGGCTCATGCGGACCTGCTGCAGAGGGAGTAAGCGCGCGCTAAAAAGTCCCGCTTGGGCAGAAAAAAGAACGAAGGGGAAAGGACAAGGAAAAGAGAAAACGGGAGGGGGAAAGGTGAGAAGACCGGCACACAACAGGACAGGGGGGGCAGGAAGCAAAAGGCAGCTCGCGCCCGAGCATAAGAAACTAGCGGCGCCACACAGTCAAAAAACTCCAAGGAGGGCCAGACGTCCGCCCAGCCCCTTGACTGGTAGGCTGGATAAGATATGCATCTATGATTCTAATGTTCGACATAGCCCGCACTGCGCCCAGCTTCTGCCCGCAGTGGGTGGGATTTCAAGAGGCCATTGTCACAGCTAAGGGAAGTCCACCTGAGGCGCTACAACCTGCGGAGATCGGCATTAGAGCTGTTCTTCATCGACCAGGCACACTACTTCATCAACTTCAGGAAGGGGGTGAGCTAGACACATACTAACTGCTATACTGCAGGAGAAACTACAGTGGAACAGGATGCTGCATAGTAGATGGCCAGAAGCATGGTTGGCATTTTGTGTTTTTATATTTGTTTTGATTCTCCAACAGGTCCGGAACAAAGTCTACTCCAGGATCCTAGGTCTCAGACCACCCAATCTTTTCTACTTTGGTTCTCGCTCTCCTCAGGAGCTCCTGAAAGCCTCCAACCTGACTCACGTATGTCTGATGTGATGCCAGTATTTTCCATTTTTGCTGGTTGGACTCATTCCTGCTCTCTCCCAATCCAATTCCTCCCTTTTTTCCCATAGTTTCCTATGCCCTCTGTGCTGTATCTGCCAACAAAAGCTGTCAAAAAGCCTCACCCCCCAAAATTTCCAGATCTAACTATTGATTATTTTCATTTTTGTTACTATTGCAGAGATGGATTTGCAGAGAGATCTCCAATTTTGAATATCTGATGCAGCTCAACACCATTGCTGGTCGCACATACAATGATTTATCCCAGTATCCAGTGGTGAGTTGTCACAGAGCTAGCATTGATTTGGTTTTGTTTTTATTTTTTTCTTTTTATTTTTTTTTTTTTTCTGTTTTTTGTTTTGTTTTTTTGCTTCTATTGTCCTCATTTGTAAGTCGCTTTGGATAAAAGCGTCTGCTAAATGACTAAATGTAAATATGAATGTGATATGTTCGTCTTATTATTATTATTATATCAACTTATATATTATAACAGCTTTAGATCACTTACTTTTTGTTTTCTGACACTTCTGTTGTTGGTGGATATTATATGGGTCACATGTCTTCTTTTTTCTTCATGTGCATGTCCGTATTCTCAGTTCCCCTGGGTGCTGTGTGACTACACATCTGCTGAATTGGATCTGGAGGACCCAGCTGTTTTCAGAGATTTGTCCAAACCCGTTGGTGTCGTCAACCCTCGACATGCACAGAACGTCAGGGAAAAGTGAGACAGTGTTACAGTCCTTTTTGCAGAATTCTCAGTATCAGAGAATGTGTTGTTAAAAGATGTATCACAAAACTAGAAAATACCACAAGCTGATATCTACATGATTTATAAATATATTTAAATTTGTAAATAATAACAGTGTGTTCTATAATAAGATAAAGCAGTGTAATGTAGCACCTTCTGAGTATTTCATCTGATTTTCTAAATGCCTTTTTGTTGTTGTTGTTGTTTGATTAGGTATGAGAGTTTTGAGGATTCAACAGGCACTATCGATAAGTTCCACTATGGCACACACTACTCTAATGCTGCCGGCGTCATGCACTACATGATCCGCACAGAGCCCTTCACCTCATTACATATAGCAGCCCAGAGCGGCAAGTAGACACACACTCACTCACCACTGCGCTCCATACTGCAAGCTAAAGCCAGGATGTCCATCTTGCTCCTGGAGGAGAACCACCTCTGACTTCCAACACCACCTGAACCAGCTATTCAAGGCTTCAGATTACTGAAACTTTACAGGAAGGTGTGTTGGGGCAGGTCAGAACTAAACTCTGCAGGATGTTAACCCTTCAGGAGCAGGATTGGACACCCCTGCTCAAGTTTTTTTTGGTTTTTTTTTTGTCCTACTGGAGACATTTGAACACAAATGTTGTATGTGTTTATTCATTCCAACGGTGCCTGAAGTACAAATGGAAATTTGACTCTAAGTTTAATGGTTTTAATTCTCCAAAAAAACATGAAGTGTCCATACAGGAATGTAGATCACCAACATCAAATTGTGAATATTCTGAATATTAATAATATTTTAAATATTGTAAATAAAATGTTATGCTTGTTGGCACTCCATAGTATTGACCACTAGGTTGCAGTGTTGTTTACTTGATGGTTTTCAAGTAATCATGTATATTGTCCTATGTTTGGGCTGCACTTACAAGAGTGATTGTGTGTGTGCTTAGGTTTGATTGTGCCGATAGGCAGTTTCATTCAGTAGCAGCAGCATGGCAGGCACGAATGGAGAGTCCAGTTGATGTGAAGGAGCTCATCCCAGAGTTCTTCTACTTCCCAGATTTCCTGCAGAACATGAACAGTCAGTGTGCCTCTCTGAATCTTCTCAGTGATGAAAACTACACTGGCACTGAATTAAGTTGGATTGATGGATTTTGAATTGTAATATGTCATGTGTGCAGGTTTTGATCTGGGCTGCTTGCAAATCAGTCAGGAGAAGGTCAATGATGTGTTGATTCCCCCCTGGGCGTCTTCGCCTGAAGACTTCATCAGGAAACACCGCAAAGCTTTGGTGGGGAAACAGACACAATGCACAATGCACTGATTTCAAAACATACATACTAAACAAAGCAATCAATTATTTTTGTAACCTTTATTTTGTAAATATGTTTTATGAAATACAAAATACTATTAAAATACCACCGTCTTACAAGTCCAGTGAGTGAGTCAGATGTTTCAGTTAACTGCTCTAACAAATTCAAGTAATTTGTTAGACTGATTCAAACTTTTAGAATGATTTGTGGTAGTAATTCACCTAAAAATTTTAATTAGCTGAAAATGTACTCATCCTCTGGCCATACAAGATATAGATGAGTTTGTTTCTGCATCTGAAAAGATTTGTGAGAAATCTTGCATTGCATCACTTGCTCACCAGTAAATCTTCTGCAAGTGAATGGGTGCCGTCAGAATGAGAGTCCAAACATCTGATAAAAACATCACAATAATTCACAAGTAATCGTCCTGACTCCAGTCCATTAATTAACTTAACTTAATCTTGTAAAGTGAAAAGCTGCAGTAAACTAATCCATCATTAAGCTGTTTTAACTTTAAATCTGGCCAAAATACCAGTCTATAATCCATTATAACGCTTCCTGTTTTGGACTGTTTATGTTTGTAAACAGTGCTTGATCTGTGCATATTTCTCGCCTGATTCAGAAGAGATTACTTTTTTACTGGAGAAAGCAATACTATGGATAGAGGATAGAGGATAGAGGACTTGTATTTTAGCCAAAAGCAATGGTTTAAAGTTAAAAACATCTTATTGATTAATTTATTTATTACAAACATGCAGCTTTTCACAAGATGTTAATTGATGGACTGAATTTGTGTGGATTACTTGTGGACTGTTGATGTTTTTTTCAGCTGTTTGGAGATCACATTTGGGTAAACTACTCCTTTAAAAAGAATCAGCTCAAAAAGTTGTTTGTTTGTGAATCGGCCAATATTTGTGCAATGATTTTCGAATGCATCCAGCAAAGAAAACTGACAGAATCTCTTTGTGCATCTGTGTGTTTAAAGGAGAGTGAGCATGTGTCTGCTCACCTGCACGAGTGGATCGATCTCATATTCGGGTATAAGCAGCGAGGACCTGAAGCGGTGGAAGCTCTCAATGTCTTCTACTACTGCACTTATGAGGGTAAGAGAGCTCTTATGAGTTCGTGTTAGTTTAAACATGTTCCTGCATGGAAAATATGACTTATCGCTGTGTGTTTTGGCTGTCAGGTGCAGTGGATCTGGACGCCATAGCTAATGAGACCGAGCGCAAGGCCCTTGAAGGCATCATCAGCAACTTTGGCCAGACGCCCTGTCAGCTTCTCAAGGTGGGACATCAGACAGATGTTTCCATCTCTAGTCAGCATAAACTTCATTTTATATGAGCTTTCAGGTCTGAAGGGTGTTATTTATATAGTACGATAGTAATTAGTAATATTTTGAATTTGCTTTTATTTTTGTTTTCGGTTTTCATTTTAGTAATCTTATGTGCTTTTGTAATTTATATTAGTCTTTTTTTATATTACTGTTTATTTTTATTTCAGTTTTAGTTTTAATTTATGTCAAGTGAGTCATTTTAGTGCTTCAACTTCAGCTTGTTTCAGTTTGTTGCCAAGGCAAGTTTTTCATTTCAGCTTTATTTCAGTTAACAAAAATGCATTTAATATTTTTAATATTTTATTTTGGTTCTGAAAGCATTTGTGTAATGTATTGTGGGTAATATGTCACAAGTGAAACCTCTCTGTGTAATTCAGGAGCCCCATCCTCCCCGTATGTCAGCAGAGAACGCATTCAGGCGGCAGGCCCGTCTGGACATTCTGCCTCCCAACCTTTTTGATCAGCTCACTAAACTCCGATCTTTTAAAGAGGTGAGCCCCAATTTATCAGTATTTCATTTGAACTGAATAATATGCTGAAATGCAACTTTTTGAGCACCATGTGCTAATGGTTTGATTTAAGGAGTTGCTGTGTGAAACTGTGATTTCAGTTGTTTTTGATGTTGATTCACATAGGTGGTGAGTGATGGTCTGCCTTTAGTCCAAGCCGTGGTGCCCAGAAATCAAACCCGCTCCTTTATCATCCCTGGTTCTGACATACTGGTGAGATTATTTCAGGATTATGTTCACTTGTCATGTACTAATATTTGAATAAGATCAGAACCAGTCTTGAGGATCAAGAGAGTCTGTGGAAAAGGGGGTTAGTACAGTGGTTCTCAACCATGGGGCCAGGGGCCACTAGGGGGCCTCAGCAAACTTTCAAGAGAGCCTTAAGATGACTTAAAATTATGTAAAATAAGGCTTAAGGTTTACATGACAACGATGTAGTCAAAAACGGAAAAGTTTTTCCCTTGCGTTTTTAAAAAGTTTCACATATACATGGCAACGTTTTCAAAAACGCTGTATTATGTATGCCAGGCCAGTAGTTGGCGCGGTCACCTTGTTAGTAAACCGTACCTGTAGGGATATGACGATTATGTGATGTATATGATGCGTCTCTGCTGTTGGTTGTAATATTGGTGAAGTAAATCCACACTTTGCTGAAGAAGCGTTAGCAAACGCTTGAGCAGCAACAACAGTACCAGGTACTCCGCCATTGTTGTGTATGTTTGTTCGTGCTTGCCTTTAAAATCGACTCGTACAAAACGCATAAAAAGTTTCCTGTTTTTTTGGCTGAAAAAAGTTAGTTAACCTAACTCAAAATCATCAGTTAACCTATTAGTTCACCTATCACACTCAAACTAGTTTCTCAGACTAGCAACCGAACAATTAAGGGAAGTGTCACCCAAAAAATGAAAATCCTGTCATTAATTACTCACCCTCATGTCGTTCCAAACCCGTAAGACCTTCGTTCATCTTCGGAACACAAATGAAGATATTTTTGATGAATTCCGAGAGCTCTCTGACCCTGCATAGACAGCAGGGATCCTTACACGATCAAGGTCCAGAAAGGTAGTAAGGACATCTTTAAAATAATCCATGTGACATCAGTGGTTCAACAGTAATTTTACGAAGCTACAAGAATACTTTTTGTGCGCAAATAAAACAAAAATAACAACTTTATTCAACAATTTGTCTCCCTATAGCGGCATTTTGGAGAGTATCATATACGTAAACAACGTATGTATGCGGAACTTGTTCATCATATCGAAGCGAACAACGTATCCGTGTACGGTGCTGCTGACACAGATCAGCATACATTGTTTACGTAGTTTTCTTCAGTGAAACATTGAAGAATATATTTTTTGAAGGAATGTTGGGGTGAACAGTTAATGGTACCCACTGTGACTTAATATCTTCAAAATATCATCTTTTGTGTTCAGCAGAAGAAAAAATATCATACAGGTCATATTAATCATATTGATCATATTTTTTGGATGAGCTGTCCCTTAACATGCACACAAAAAAACAGATAATATTATAATAATTTTCTTTGTTTTAGTACAGCGACATTATAAAAACTAATTACATTTAATTGAATAATTTTTTGGAAACAACATTTTGTCTATCTCGCTCTTAATAATGCTTTCTCTCAGCATATGTTTTAGGAAGTGGGTCCTTCACAGATCATATTTAAGGGTTCCTGATCAATACATTTGTTTATGTATTTGTTGAATGGCATTTGTGCTGTTTCAGGTGACAGTGAGTGTTAATGGAATGATAGGCACTCATAGCTGGCTGCCCTACGACAAGAACATAGCTAATTATTTCACCTTCACCAGAGACCCCACTGTGAGCAACCCAAAGTAAGTTTGTACATGTACACATGTCTAAACACATTATATAATCATGTTCAGAGACTTGGTGACTTTCAAATAGTTTTAAAGACAAGAGGTTTTGATTAGGCACAAAGTATTTTTATAGTGACAACATTGGGCTTTGGACAAATAACCAAAAGCTTTATAGCTGCTTATAAATAGCAGCTCTTTGACATTAAACTCTGGTGGTTTGGCTGCTTTAGTCTCTATGAATGTTCTTCAGTCAAATTGGGTCCTTTGTAGTAAAAGCTCATTTGTTTTTCCGAGCCTTTCTTGTTGTTTTTGAGTGGTCTGCTAACATGTGTCGAATCTGATGCTTAAACACAACATTGATCTGTTTCGAATGTTCTCCCGCTGACAAGTTTAGTCCCATTTGTTGGTACTAACCCTTTGTTGGATCTGTTTTTAGGACCCAGCGGTTCCTCAGTGGGCCGTTCTCCCCAGGGGTGGAAATCGGGTCCCAGGTGCTGGTGGTGTCCACTGACGGGCGTCTGCTGTTCAGTGGGGGGCACTGGGACTGCAGCATTAGGGTCACTATGTTAGGCAAGGCCAAGCTGCTGGGCAGGATCTGCCGTCACATAGGTGAGAGCCGTCTGTCCGACACAGACTTACCCAAATAGTACAAAGTCAAGGCGCAGCTCTAGGCATTGGAATGAGCTTGATGGAGCTGTTGAGCTGAATCCTACATAAAATTAGCTGCCGTCAGATTTGGCAGAGATGTTTGATGAATCATTTGTTGGTGAAACAGAACCATTAACCCTGTAAAGCCTGAAATATGAAATAATAGTCAGAAAAATCAAATTAAAAACTTTTTTGCACATTGTGTTTTTAATGAGTATCATATTTGATACATGAGGTGTTTATGACTCATGTCGTATGAGGCCCAAGCTGATCAAAATTATGCAATTTGGTTCAGTTGCTGGTATTTATCTTTATATATTACTTACATAAATACATATCTCCCAATAATATGTCATAGTAAGATGATATTTAAATGCTTATGATCAAAGCTCTCTAGTTTTTATTGTGATGGCAAAACTTAATGCACTTCAATACAATGATGATTCAGAGATGTACAAATAAACATTTCTCAAAGGCCTCATGTATCATATTTGATATTCACATTTTATCAAGGTTTTAAAAAAAAAAAAAAATTTTTTTAAAACTGTATAGAAAATCAAGTAAACCAACGTTCCTTCAGTCCAGTAAGTGTTCATCTTGAAATATTGCTAACAATATAAAAGTTATTATTAAAAGTGTAAATTTAGACAATAGAGTTACTGATATACTAAAGGTATTTTGCTTTCTTAAAAGTATAAAGGGCAGAAAGCATGTAGTAGATTGTGTGCAACAAGTTTTCAGCAGAGTTTTGACCATGTTGATAATTTAGCGGCCTTAGAAATTTGACAGCTCTCTCTTGATTTCAACTTCTCAGAAGATGTGTGGTGCAAATTGCTGATTATATAATGCATTTGATTATGAACAAATGTCCTGATGGCTAAATAATGTGCTTTTTTGTGGGATATAGATGTGGTCACATGCCTGGCTTTGGATCTCTGTGGTATCTACCTCATCTCTGGCTCACGAGACACCACCTGCATGGTGTGGCAGGTCCTACAGCAGGTTTGCTCACACAAAATACTTGTGCTTAGATAACAAGTTAATACAAAAATAAAAGGGTGTGAAGGGTACATCTGCACCCATGAGCAGTCATTTAAATTTGAACAGAATGTACACTGCTGTACAATTTTTTATTTTAATTTTTTTACAATGTTAATACTTTTATTATCCAACGGCACAAAACATTGATCAAAAGTAGCAGTAAAGCAGCGAATCAGCATATTGGAATCGTTTCTGAAGGATCGTGTGACACTGAAGACTGGAGCAATGATGCTGAAAATTCAGCTTTGCCAGCACAGGAATAAATGACGTTCAAAAACGTTCTTAAAATAGAAAGTTATAGAAATAGAAAAGTAATTTTAAATTGTACTAATATTTCACAATACTGCTGTTTTCAATTAAATTTTTTATCAAATCAATGCAGCCTTGTTGAGCATAAGAGACTTTCAAAAACATTTTTAAAAAATTGTACAGACCCCAACATTTTTGAATGGTAGTGTAAATAGCCAGGAATAGAAATTAAATGCATCAAAATATCAAATTTATGCTTTAATATCTGGGTGTTTTCTCACATTATGTATCATTAAGTGTTATTAACTTAAATCAGTATTTATTTAGCTGATAATTACTTGAAGCCGTTATTGTAATGTTGTTATTAATTTGTTAATATTTATTTTTATATTTAAGTTTTGAAATAAAAGTGTGCTCGGGTACTTTTTGGCTGTTATCAACATTGGTGTTATTTTACTGGTATACAGTCATTTAGCTATTGCGACAACTATTGCTATTGTGATTAGTCTTTATGTTGCTATTATAAGTTATATAATGCTACGTTGAATTAAAGAAAAATCGTTAGCATGGTTATGTATTATAACTAGTGAGTGTATTTTTTACATGTAGGGTGGTTTCTCTAGCGGTCTGTCTCCACGGCCCGTGCAGGTGCTCTGTGGACATGATCAAGAGGTCGCATGTGTCGCCATCAGCACTGAGTTGGATATGGCGATCTCAGGGTCAAAGGTCAGTTTAGATCAGACCACTTCAGGAGTTACTGCATTGCCGTTAGGAATCATGAGTTGATGACTTTTCTCTCTGTTGCCCTCTTTTTCTCTCGTTCAGGATGGCACAGTAATCATGCACAGTGTGCGTCGTGGACAGTACCTGCGGACCCTGAGACCGCCGTGTGAGAGCTGCTTTGCTGCCCCTGTGGCACACCTGGAGGTCGGCATGGAAGGGCACATAGTGGCACAGACTGTTATGGAGGGCCACACTGCTGGAAAGGTGCTGATTGACAGTGTTTTTGAGTTATTGTGAGAATGGAAATTAACAAAAAATGTAATAAATAAAAAATTGTAAACCAAAAAATGCTTTATGCAAGACCACTAGTGCAATGCTTCTCAAATCTGGCCTGCACACCTGTTTTTTTTATATATATACATATATGTTTTTTTGTGCCTGTAGGAGAAGTATGCACTGCATGTGTACTCTGTGAATGGCACTCTCTTAGCATCTGAGACCTTGGACGAGAAGATTTCAGCTTTGCATCTGGTGCCTGACTACCTCATCGTAGGCACACAACAGGGGAACCTTCACATTCGAGACTTGTACAGGTAAACACACCTCTAATGGTCATTTTAAATGTACACCTTGTTTAAAGGTTTGTAGACAGTATTTTTTACATTTTTATTGAAATTTTTTGAAAAGTAAATATTTTATTTATAATGATAATGTATTTAGCGTGGACATGTTTGATTTGTATGAAAGCCCATTTCTGCCACTGAATAAAAATAAAAAAGGTAATTGTGACTTTTTATTTCACAATTCCGACTTTTTTTCCTTGCAATTCTGAGTTTATATCACAATTCTAAGTTTTTTTTTTTCCTCGCAATGCGAGTTTAAATATAGCAATTCTCTTTTTTTTTCAGAATTGCATGATACAAACTCACAATTCTGACTTTTTTTTCTCCGAATTGTGAGATATAAACTCGGAACTCGAAAGTCAATTTTTCCAGCATTGCGTTTTATATCACGCAATACTGACTTGATAACACGCCATTGCAAAATTTAGATCTCTTAAATTCTGAGAAAAAGTCTGAATTGTGAGTTTGTATCACGCAAGTCTCGGGGAAAAAAAAGGTCCGAATTGCGATCTGTACCTTGCATATTGCCAGAAGCAACAGGCTTCCATAGATTTGACAAAAAGTTCAGTAAAGCCGTTTCAGAATAAATGCTGTGTTTTGAATTTTATGCTTTCTCAAAAACATTCTACCGTTTTGAACATTTCAGAATAATAACAAAATGTCTTGACAGCACATCCGATATTCTGAAGGACTCATGTGACACGAAGACTGTAGTAATTGCTGCTTGAAAATTCAGTTTTGCCATTAACCTTTCCTTCCCCGCCATTGACGAGCTATCTTGTCTTTTAGAAGAAATCGCTTCCCCGCCAAAGACGAGTTTTTTACGGCTTTTCGTGTTTTCACTGTTATACACTCGGGGGCGCTATTACACATCTTCTGAACGAGTACAAAACCTCCCGAACAAAAACACATGTGAACAGGATGGAGAAACTAGCGATCTCTTATGTAAAGAGATGCATATGAAAAAACAATGCGATCATCAGCAATGACAGCATATAAATGAAAACTGCATAATGTTACGGAGTAAAATGTTGATCCAGGAATTGGTATATGTCTGTGCAAGTTTTGGAGGTGTTGATAGAAGCGATTTACTGGATTTATGTTTTGATAATCGTACTGAATATTACCCAGATGTAGTTTTTGATAAAAATGTGATTTTCTCACCTTTTTGCTCAAAATTATGCATTTTTATGAAACCTACCTAGAGAGTAGAGGCTCTGGTCAGCGCCAATGTCCTCGTGGGCAGCGTGCCGACATATAGCGCCTTTGCGCTTCGGGCGTCCCGAGTTCGAGTCCCAGCTCGTGGACCTCTCTCTCTCACCCACTTCGCATCCTGTCAACCTACAGTCCTATCTAAATAAAAAGGCATATACAGTTCCAAAAAATTATCTCAAAAAGTAGAGGCTCTGCTCTTTATCTTTGGTGTTATTTATTACGCAATATCAATAATATGCATACAGCCAAATATCTTGTAGGCCATCAAATTTTAATGCAACTCATCCAAATCGCTGGCCTTGTGGCTCGGCAACTTTTTTCAAAAATGCTGGCGGTGAAAGAGTTAAAGAATAAATTACCCTACCTTGAATAGGAAAATACGACACACAGTATTTTAACATTGCAATAAGTTTTTAAAATATAAAAATTTGATCTAACCGTTTGATCAACAATGCAGCCTTGGGGAACCTAAAGAGACTCTTCAGTTCTGTTTGTAGTTGCGTATTCTGTACCTAGCGCCTCAGCTTAGCACGCGCTGTGTGATGCTATAGCTCTTTTATCTGATATGTGTTGTCCCATTGCGTCTAGCCGGTCAGTTGCAAGTCTCTTAATAAACTCCGGGATGTCGCACAGGGTCACGTTTGCTCATCGCGCAGCTCAAGTCGTCTCAGCAGCCTGGGGCCGTCCCAATACGTTTCACTGTTGCCCGTCTTCATGCTCCAAGAGCCTTTTTTCGCTCTGTCTGTTGCTGTGTTAGGTTTGAATCTGGCGGTTGCGCCCTTGGCCCGAAGGTCCCTGTGCGCTGTGGGTCTGGCACGAAAGAGAGCATGTCATATTCTGGGTGGGCCCTGAGGATGCCAACTCATTGTGTGGAGCAGGAAAACCAAAGAGGTGAGGTGGAGGTGTTGCCATTAGGTTTTTACTGCCCGACATAAGTCCGATGGCTGCTAACTGTTATAGTACATCATAATGCTTCCAGGCACAATTTTCACCTTTACAAAGTTTTTGATTTTAAAAACAGTTACTTTTACATTATAATTAGAGAATTGAAAAATAACGCATATTACTAAATATTGAGGAATGTAAAACATTACAAACTTTAAAGAAATTACTTTTTAATTTTTTATATATATATAAAAAATGAATCCATTCAATCAACAACTGATTAATAGAACCAAGTTCCCTTTCTACGTTTTTTATTTTTATTTTTATAATTCGTTACACTCATTAAAAGACATGTCGCTACTTCCGTGAGGTTATAGTGTTATTAGTTCATCATAATGTTGATAGGCACATTTATATGCCTATGTTTTGAAAGTCAGAATTGGGAGTTTACACCTCGCAATTCTGAATTTGTCCTGATAATGGTGAGCTTATACTCCACACGTTCTGACTTTGTAACCACAATTGTGAGTTTCTAAATCACGCAATTCTGACAAAAAATTCTGAATCGGAGAAAAGTTGCCATTATTTACCTTTTTTTTATTTTTTATTCAGTGGTGGAAAGAAGCTTCCATAGTGAATATTAATAGAAACAGTGGGAAACTATTTTAATTAAAAAAAATGATTATTCAAAATATACAATTATTTCTAAAATATACTATTATTTATTGTTAGTTCTTAATTAATGTATTGTTAAAATGTGTTTTAACCAAGGAAATTAATATTAACCAAGATTGATAAATGCTAAAAAAAAAAATTTAAAAAATTATTATTGTCTGTTTTAACTATTGGGTAAACTACAATGGAAGCCCGTTTCCGCCACTGAATAAAAAATAAAAAAGGTAATTGCGACTTTTTATCTTGTATGTGATACAAACTCGCAATTCTTTTTTTCTTCTCAGAACTGAGATGTAAACTCGCAATTGTGAGTTATTAAGAACTGTGAGATATAAAGTCAGAATTGTGAGATATAAACTGGACTTTATAACTTGTAATTGCGAGTTTATATCTCACAGTTTTGAGAAAGAATATCAGAATTGTGAGATGTAAACTCGCTATTGCGAGAATTGCAGAATTGTGAGATAGAAAGTCGCAATGACCTTTTTTAAAAAGAAAATTTTATTCAGTGGCGGAAACGGGCCTCCATAAACTACTGTATCATGTTACCAAAAAAAAAAAGAGATCGCCTTCCCTTTGTTAAAGATGTTAATTTATGTGTAACTTATGTGTTTAACTTTTACCTGAAGGACTAAAAAATTCAATATTTAAACCTTTCTCCTAATTCAGGTGCGGTCTGGGCAGTTTTCCCGCCGACTGTGGGGCTCCACACGCAGAATCTCCCAGGTGTCCGCCGGAGAGACCGAATACAACCCTGTCGAGCCTCCTGCTAAATGAGCCGCTGCACGTGCCTTCAGCAAACACTGTGCATCCACAAGAGACGAGAGCGTCGGCACTCGTGCACCACTCGTCCGCTTTCCTGCCCTTCTAAAACAGAGAGCTTGGGAACAAGAGTTAAGGGAACACAAGTGGTGAACATCCAAACGTGCACTTTTATACAAAAAGGGAAAAGAGCATTCTTCTCGAAAATGCAATGGTTTATACTGCTTTTAACAGACAAACATTCCAAAGATTTTTGATCAGGCGAATCAGGCAGTCGCCTGCAAACTTTTTAAGAGTTGACGGCTAAGACTGAACTTTTTAAAAGCAGTATATTCTGTCCTGTGAATCACAGACTGTCTTCTCACTGGCTGGAGCTCAGTGTGATGGACTTAGTCTCTGTCACTGAGTGACAAACCGTCATCACCTGAGCTGTTTTATAGTATAGTAGATCTTCTTATGCTGATTTTTGCTTTTGTACACTGGTACTCCGTCTGACACTTGAAGACCTTCTTATATTAAACAATGTCATCTATGACGCCAGATTTTTCCATGGGACGGCACCAACAGAGACATTTTAGCTCTGTGCATGTACAATATGTGGGTGTGGGTGTTTGTATTGCTTTGCACGGTTACTTGCAGACGCTTTGTATAACGCCATAATTAATGTGACGCCTAAATTAGAACAAGATCCTTTCACTCTTGTTTAATGGTGTGAAGCGCTTTGAGCCCTACTAAGTCTTGTGACTTGATTCAGTACTTCTGGTGCCTTAAAACAGGTAAACAATAGAAATTTATTGATTGAATGAAAATATTAAGGGGTAGTTCACCTGAAAATGAAAGTTTTGTCATCATTGACTCACCCTTATGGTTCCAACCCTGTATGACTGACCTTCTCCTGAAAAAAGAAAATTATAATGTATATATTACATTTTATATTTGAGTTTTATATATGCTCGTGTAGTGTGTTTATGTTTGTATATATATATATATAATAGATATAATCTATATATAATTATATATTTTTTCTAATTCAATATGCCATAATTACGTTTTTAAAATATATTTTTAAAAATGTTGTCTTTTGTGATTAATAAACTACAAATTTAGGAACAACATGACACGAGTAAACGATCACAATCTTAATTTTGGGGTGAACTATCTATTTACTTAATTAGGTTCTGCTCATAAAAACAGCTTTTTTCAATATTGGCACACATTTATCTCTTTCGCACTGTGTAAATCTTTCATATCCTGTTATATATTATAAAAGGAAGTGCCTTTCCTGTTATGGATTTGCACAGCCATCACAAAAATCGTGAGTACGAGTGCACTTACGTGTTTGTTTTTTCCACTGTAGGGCAGTGCGCTTTCTAAAATGGACATAAATTGTGCTTGATATGAAAGCGCTTTTGGCTTCTTTTCATATAATAGCTGCGAAACGGTTTCAGCACATCCTCACATGCCGCTTAACGTGCTGTGCTTATAAACTCATTTACAGAAAATCTCAATCTTAACAGGAATTTTATCCATTTTTAACTCCGCATAGTGCCTCAACTGTGTTCTTCGCTGTAATTATGAAACTATTTGTAATATGTGAGCCATACACCAGCTAGTCTTAATTGTCCTGTGAATGTGTTCGTTGGCTGGGGCCACAATTATGTCTATGTTACCATTGGAATTTGGTGGTTTTTTCCTTCTTCTCTTGACGCACTGAATGCTTTGAAGGCTGTGCTGTGTGAGGGGTGTCTGTGTGACACATGGGTATTGGGGGGAGAGAGCAGAGGACACATCTTGCTGGCTTCTCTGGGATGGTTGCGTTAATTCTGCTGCTCTGCGCTGGATAGCAAAGCCAGCAGAGAAACTGAAGCACCGAGCACAATGGCCAGCAGTTATACACTGTTTAAAGGGATAGTTCACCAGGAAATTATATATATGTTTAGTGCTGGGCAACGATTAATCGCGATTAATCGCATTTAAAATAAAAGTTTTTGTTTATTAATTGTATATGTGTGTGTAGTCTATTGTGTGTATATATAAAGACACACATACAGTATATATTTAAAAACTATTTACATGTATATATTTATATAATTTATATTATATAGAAATATATAAACAACATTTTTATAAATTCTACATGCATGTGTGTGTGGTTATAAATAAACAATATTATAAATATCACCTTACACACACATATATGTACACAAAAACGTTTATATTGAATGCGATTAATCGTTGCCCAGCACTAATATTTTTCCCAGTATTTACTCACCTTTGTGTTGTTTTAAGCTCATATGACTTTCTTTCTTTTGTTAAACACAAGTAATTGTTACAATGAATGAACACTGGGTCTTTTAGACAGAAAAGCAGCATAAAAGTTATCCATAAAACTTGCATGTTAAGTTTTCTGAAGTTGTTCGCGTGAGTAATAAACGGTGTTATTTGCTAAAAATCTTCCCCTCAGGTGAGCTGTTATAAAGTTCCGGACTCAAAGCTACCGTATGAGTTCAGAAGTGAAACATAGTGTCGTATGGATCACTTTTTATATGGTTCTTTTGAAGCTTTAGTCAACATTCAGTTGAATTACATGAATGAGAGCAACCAGAACAAATCTTCTAAATCCTCTTTTTGTGTTCCATGAAAGAAAAAAAGTCATACCCGTTTGGACCGACATGACGGGGAGTAAATTATGACAGTTTTAATTTTCTTCAGTGCGTTATTCCTTAAATACAACATTGTCCTCTGTATCACGTTCACTCATAGTTCAAACACTGCCACTGAAATTATTAGTTTAAGACCCCCAAGGCCCCCCAACACTGCACATTTTGCATGTCTCCCTAATCAAACACACCAGATTCAAGTCATCAGCTTATTAGTAGAGACTCCAAGACCTGAAATGGGTGTGTCGGACAAAGGAGACATGCAAAATGTGCAGTGTTGGGGGGGCCTCCAGGACCGTGGTTGGGAACCACTGGTTTAAGGGATTTTTTGAAAATGTGCGTTACTTTTCACTGCGTTTCATCGCTACACACGCACAAACCCTTGCACACACACTCTTGTTTGAGTTTTGTCTTGAAGTTCCAACAATAGAATTTCATTTGTGTTGGGAAACTGAAGCCAGAAGAGATTAAATCCTGTTTTTATGAAATGCTTACGACTAAACCACTCCACGATTCTTTGTTATGCAGTTACTATGATGTTGTCGAACGGGATGAATTATGTTAAGCCTCATGTCTGTTCGAACAAATAATGGCTTCAGAAGAGATGTAAACAGCCATTCTCTGTTTCACAGCCTTCCTGTCTGAGTGAGTGATGTGATTGTGTTAATGTATATGGTTTCTTTGAATTAAAAATATTAGTCTATATCAGTTGACTTGAGTTGTGACTTTTCATCAGTGTTATTTTAGGATCATTGAGATACTGTTATAGATTTTATTGTAGTCATTTTTATTTTTTAGATATGTCTATTTTTAAAATATGTGGGTCACCCTTCCACAAATTAAGGCCTAAATAGGTCTTAAATTGAAGCAGAACTTCATGGCATTAAATATTGGCATTATATGTACTGAAAAAAATATCTTCCTCTCAGTATTTTTGTTTTCCAATACAAAAATCTAAACATCCTTAAATCGAGGTACGTCACCTGAGTTTTAAATGTAACGAAGCCTCGATTTCTGAGATATTGAGCAAAACGAAGTTAGTTTATGCTTAACACAAGAACAAACATACAGTATGTCCTTAGGGAATGAAAACTTGTTTTGCCTTTGAATTAATTTTCTGAAAAGTTGTGTTTTCAAACTTTGAAGACATTTATGTTTAGAGGCCATACTGACATATTGTGTTCCGTTCAATTTATTTTTTAAATATTCTTTACTGGGTCCTAAGTCTTAAATGTACCTTCATAACACCTGCAGAAACCCTGTGTATACACTAAAAAATGCTGGGTTAGTCCATATTTAACCCAACACTGGGTTGAAACAACCCAGCATTTTTTAGAGTGTAGTTTTTATTCATTTTAATCTGTCAATTTTAGCACAAGTTAAACTAAATGAAAATGAAAACTGTTGTCTTGGCAGCTAGCTGAAATGAAAATTTTCATGTTTTATTTGATTTGTTTATTTTACTAGTAACAAACATATTTTTATGGTTTTAGTTAACCCTGCTTTTCATCCAATAATCTAAATATTGTAAAAAGTAAACCTAAGCATTTGTCATAATTAATCTAACATTGTATTATTCCCTCTTCGATTTGACTCCAAGATGCTTAAATGCAGGTTATATATGTCCTTTCTCAAATCAAGTCTGTGTTTCTCTCTGACGTCTCAGCCTTTTCTTCCCTCCTCCTGTCCTGACGTGTTAAACCCTATTAGAGTTGAAGAGGTCACAGTTACACCCCATTTATCTGAGCCGGGAATCCTTTGATCTCCCGATGGGCTGAACATCCTGTTGGCTGACCCATAAACACCCCAAGGGGTACGTTTGAGTGGACGACCGTGGAAGGGGGGTCGGCTCTGGCATGGAGGGATGGAATGCGCCTCGTCCAGTCATTACATGCAGCAGAGCAGAGAGGAGATGGGACGAGCTGGTTATGGTGGCAATTCGGCTCTGATCTGTTTGGCTAACAATGGGAGGAGGGCTTGACACCTTGCTCTTAGTAGAACCAGGCATCCCCCCACCCCCAAAAGAAGAGACCGGGGTTAAAATGTCCTGACAATCACTTGCTGTCTGGGTAGTTCCTGAACCACAACAACCTGCAAACAACCACAAAACCTCCGTCTCCCCCAACCCCCTTATCCCATCCCTGCGTTGTAAGGCCGTGGAATCATCTTCCATCAAAGTTTTATTATTTCTTTGCTGTGATCTTCAAATTCACACTTTGGTAACAACTTGCCAAAAACTTTGCATCTGGGTTTATAGTTTTGTCCCTGCAGTTTTCTGTTGACTACGAACCAGAGATTGCAAACTGTAAAAACTTGTTAATGACATTGTTAATGACACAAGACATGGGTGTTGGCATGTATTTAATGAATAAAAAAAACAGTTCACACTAAGAGCGATAACTGTAGCGATAACTATACAATATCTCTATTAGACATTACTATAGTGCCCACACCAATGAACAGTAAGATTCTGTTTATTATAATTAAGCACATTAAAAGGTCGTCTGGCATTTTAAGTGCTCAGACTCTTCTGGATTCTAATTGGCTGCCAATGTTTTTATAGTTCATTAGCTGGAAAAAAATCGATTCCATTTAAATTGTTTGTCTGTAGCTGAGGGGTGGACTTCACTATTCTCATAAAATTCAAATGATAGTTAAAAGTTTATAGTTATCAGCCTCAATATGAATCGGCGTTAAGTGTGCCCCTGTTTTTGGTGTGTTTAGGCCCATTCACACCACAAACGATAACTAAGAAGGTAACTGTAATGATAACAGCATCCACTTAATAATAATAATTAATTCCTTACATTTATATAGCGCTTTTCTGGGTACTCAAAGCGCTTTACATTGTGAGGGGGGGATCTCTTCATCCACCACCAATGTGCAGCATCCACCTGGATGATGCGACGGCAGCCATATTGCGCCAGAACGCCCACCACACACCAGCTTATTGGTGGAGAGGAGACAGAGTGATGAAGAATATGAATGTGGGGATGATTAAGAGGCCATGATGGTCAGAGAGCAATGGGCCAATTTGGCCAGGATGCCGGGTTACACCCCTACTCTTGTCTTCATTGTACAATAACGTTCCATCGCTTTATTATGTGTGTCTGTCACTTTATTTTGCTCGAGCTGGAGAGATTCTGATGGGCTGTCTATGTTTTTATCCTTCATCAGCTGGAAAAATTGTTCTGAATGTATTCCAACAACATCGCTCTTCTGTATCGTTACCATTGTAGTTGTGGTGAAGACTAGTCTCATAAATTCAAACCGTTATTTAAACAGTTTATTTTTTTATTTTTTGTTGCATGGCCTCACGGATAGTAGGCTAAAATGTCCACCAGATTCCTAAATCTCCGAGGCATAATACACTCTTAAAAATAAAGGTGCTTCACGATGCCATAGAAGAACCTTTTTGTCTAAATGGTTCCATAAAGAACCTTTAACATTTGAAGAACCTTGCTGTTTCACAAAAGGTTCTTTGTGGCAAAAGAAGGTTCTTCAGATTATAAAAAGGTAAGAAAGAGATGGTTCTTTAAAGAACCTTTGACTGAATGGTTCTTTGTGGAACCAAAAATGGTTCTTCTATGGCATCGCTTGAAGAACCTTTTGAAGCACCTTTATTTTTAAGAGTGTAGGTCTTCTCGTACGGTTTTATGAATAAATTGATAGGCTACTACTTATTTTGCTTACTATTTTCTATAGACCTTAGTCAATTTAGATGCCATATTATGTTTAACAGATGAAAACGAGGCTGTGGGGATAGACTTACAGCTCACAACTTTCAATATTGTTTTATGACTGCTCTGGTCTACCAACATTTTTATTTATTTTTATTTTCCCCAGAAAGATGTTTTGTCACCTGAACAATCTGTTAAACAATGTACAATCCATTGAACACACAATGCACTTCTATCCCCGCAGCCTCATTTTCATCGGTGTTAAACTTAATATGGCATCTAAATTGACTAAGGTCTATAGAAAATAGTAAGCAAAATAAGTAGTATGAATTTAAAATAAGTAGTATGAATTAATTACAAAACAGTTATGTTACAAGTGAAACGCGTGTGTAAAAAAAAAAAACTTTTATGTGTAGGCCTACATCTTTAATTTTATGTTAGATAATTGTATCATGTTTATTAAACATATCAAATAGCCTAGATCAAACAAAAACAAAACTGGATTTGTGCCACTAACATTAAAAGTCATAGCTTTATTCATTCCAGTTATTCCTGCAAAAATTGGTTGCCATGTTAATCTGTCAAAAGTTCTATCTGAGGTTTAGCTAATAGGCCTGTATAATTTATAAAGTAAACACTATAGCAAATTTTAACAAACTGTCAGCAAAGATAGGAAGAACAAGAATAAGTAATAACTCTGTAAACTGACAGGGCATCTTCAATAAAGAAGCACCCTTTAGGCCCGTTATTTGCTCTAGCAGCTCTCTACTCACAGTTTCAGTCATTAACAGTGTTGGGGAAAGTTACTTTTAAAAGTAATGCATTACAATATTGCGTTACTTCCTAAAAAAGTAACTAATTACGTTACTTAGTTACTTTTTATTGAAAGTAATGCATTACGTTACTTTTGCATTACTTTTTCTCATCTGGCTTGGGCTTGCTTGTTCGTTTTATATACAAGTTATATTTTTGGCAAATATAAAAGCCGTTTCACACCAAAAGCCTCAGGCTGAAGGAAATGTACTTCACGTCTGTACAGTATACAGAGAAGAAGAACGTTCAACACTCTTCAGCAATAAAAAAAGAAGAAGAAATGTTAGTTTATCTTGTGTAATTTTTGCTTATTAGCAGTGTTGGGGGTAACGCATTACAAGTAACGCGAGTTTTGTAATCAGATTACTTTTTTCAAGTACTAGTAAAGTAACGCATTACTTTTTATTTACAAGAGTATATCTGAGTTACTTTTTCAAAAAAGTTACCATATGAAATACCTCAATTAATTGACAGCTCTCCTGTCCCCATGTTGAGAGAAGTCAGAAGATGTTACTGTAGCTCTAAAATAAATATAAATATATGCATTAATTTATCTCACTCACAAAAAAAAAAAAAAACGATTCAGTATTCCTCAAAACGAATAAAAATAATGCAACACAGAATATGACGCAAACCTGCAATAATTAAATGTTAAACTACACATATATCCTTTATGTATTTAATCCCATTCTATTAACATTGTCTTTGCTTCTGACCTTCGATGATCCAGTTCAATCGTACTAATAAGCACAAGTTACTCTAGACAACATTTGTGTGTCTTTTTTTAATTGCTGAAGTGTGTTGAAATGTCTTCTTCTGCGTTCTACTGTACGGACTTAAATGTACTTTCCCTTCAGCCTGATGTTTATTCATTTCACTTTTGGTGTGAAAAGTTTTTTATGTTTGCCAAAAATAGAACTTTTTATTTTTTAAAACAAACAAGCAAGCCCTGTCCAGAATTAAAAAGTAACGCAAAAGTAATTAACGCATTACTTTCCATAAAAAGTAACTGAGTACCGTAATTAGTTACTTTTTTTATGGAGTAACGCAATATTGTAATTCATTATTTTTTTAAAGTAACTTTCCCCAACACTGCTTATTAGTACGGTTGAATTGGATCACCCAAGGTCAGCAGCAAATTGGTTAATAAATTGGAAAAAAAACTTTAAATACATAACGGGTATTTGTATTATTTAACATATTTAATTATTGCAGCTTTGAGTCATATTCTGAGTTGCTTTTAACTGTTTTTATTAATTTTTATTAATAAACTAAATCAATTTTTTTTTTTTTTTTTGTTGAGGGAGTGAAGTGAGATGAATTATGCATTTCACATTTATTATGTAACATCTTCTGATTTCTCTCAACAAGGGGACAGGAGAGCTTTCAATCAATAAATGCGGAAAAAAAGTAACTGGCGTTACTTATTTGAAAAAGTAACTCAGATATTTTCTTGTAAATTAAAAAGTAATGCGTTACTTTACTAGTTACTTGGAAAAAAGTAATCTGATTACGTAACTCGCGTTACTTGTAATGCGTTACCCCCAACACTGTTAATTAAGGGCTATTGACGCCATGAACGAAAGGAAAAGCGAAACGAATCGGCGACGAATTAATAGAACACCATCTCTTCTTTACTCGCGGTCATTCTTTGAAGCGCTATGATCATGAGGGAAGTCTCCATTTCTTTCTTTCTGAAATCTGGAGACCCCATGCGGAGCTTTACGACGTTACTCAAAAACCCCTCAGATCTGAAAACCTAAGCCACTGTGGTGTCTCGTTTTTATCTCAAGTCCCCAACTGAAGCCTCGGCCGGGCAAAATGGGCTTTTAATCTGTTCTATTAGCTGTTTTTAGTCTAGAAATAAAACCACAGTAGGCCTATTCGTCCAAAATGTCAGTGTATTGGAGAAACTGCAGTTATTGTAATAGCCTACATATTTTAGCAGAAAACAACAAAAAGAAAACAAAAGATAATTTTTTTTTTTTTAAATGCCAATAACATATTTCAAAATATTTGTGTGACACTGGTCTGTTGTGTTGCTGATATGGCCATGTAATAAATGAGCACTAGAATTATTTTCCCACAAGAATGTAAGATCGATCTACTTTTCTCCATCGCGCTCCAGTCTGTCCAATCTCAGAGCTCCTGTGAGGCGCTGCGTGTATCTGGAGGTTTAGGTCCATCCCCTTCAGCAAAAGCTATTTAGTCAACAGCTGAGCGTGACCACTGACCAGAGCAGCAGTTGAGTGAAGGATCAGCACTAACTAGCAGATTTCACTGTGGAGACGGACAAAGAGATGATGTATTAATGTTTTGAAGCTTCATACGAGGATTATCCGTATTTACAGTTACAGTTACAGTTTCTCACTGGAAGTCTCGAAGAAAAATCTTGTGTGAGAACCTATGGAAGAGAGTGCCAGACACTTTGAACACGGACTGTAGATGTCTTATGTTTATGCTTTGTGGTTATGAACATTAGTGGGTTTTGAGTACAAGAGACTCGTTGTATTATTCTATCCCAAACACTGAGGAAATCTCCTTAAGATGAAGGGAGTAATGGCAGCACTTCAACTCTCTTTGTGGATCTTGGCTGTAAAGGTGAGTTATTCGTTCTTCTGCTTTACAGTATCTTATATATATGACATTTAAACTCGTAACAGTTCGTTTAGTTTTTTATTTGAGTTCCTTTGGCTGTAAACACAGTTTTCACTGTTCATATTTTCCAACGTTACTAGGTCTTTCCAGTTGCTTTTTAATTAGCCTACACGAGCGCGGTGTAACACTTTGTTGGTTTACGTCTGTAACGTCTATAAAGTGTATTTCTTTCGCTATGCATCTCACAGTTTTGATATGGTTTTTCCATGTCTGCTTCGAACTGAAATACTTTAGAAATCCACAACTTGTGAATGTAATGTCAATTAATGTAAAGTTCATAAAAGTGTGCTGTTACAACCTACTCGTTGTAACACTAATAAAGTTTATTGTGGTAATTAAATGTACTTGTCCAAAATAATTAAACTACACCCACCCTTATTTCATTTTAAACAATTTTATTGAAACATGTAGGGCATTTTAATTCAACATAAATACAAAATGTAAATAAATGCTGAGACAAAAAAAACAAACAAACAAGCTAATGTCTCTAAAACTAACAGACCAAGTGTGTTATTTTGGCAAGTGTGGCATATAGAAATACATTGGATAGTGTTACAAGTGTTACAATTAATGTTATAGTATCACATTAATCAGGAGAATCTGATTCAGATGACACCTCGTTCATTTAGCATTCTTTAGCATATTCAAACAATTAAATAAGTCGGACATTGAAGTCTATTTTCTTACCTCAAAATAGCTTGTTTCGAATTTGTTAAACTGAAGGTGTTACAATTCAACTGCGTTACAACAGCCCGCATTCTCCACTAGGATGTGTTTTGAACTAGCATATTAATTAGTCTGTCAGGGATTCCATATGATTGATGATATGTTTTTTGCAAATGTGTTGTATTATGCAGAATGTTATTTTTCGGTACTTGTGTGGATAATATGTTCCTTTTATGATTCGTTTTTACACCGCATATTGCCTGGCACAAAAGTAAAGTGGTCAAGGACAGGAAAGTAACACCCTTTGTCTCTTAGGACGTGCATAGCACAACGTCTGTGCTTTTTTATCACACTGATTCAGTGTAATATCCTGATATTGTTCACAGTGAGTATAAAATGTTTCATATTTACCATCCAAATGGAAAGATATCTCATCATGTTTTCCAAATGACACATTATCCTCCAAGAAATACGCCCTGCAGATGTCAACGCAGAGTCAAGTGGCCTTGTGATTTATTCCTGTTAAACCGAACACCAAAATAAAAGGCTGCTTTGTCACTCCAAATGAAGACAGTAAATCACAAAACAACTGGTTTGTCTGTTCTGCCACTTGTTACACAAAATGAAAACGATGAACATTTTTGCTTGATGATTCTGCACTCTTTTCAGGTCAGTGGTAGTTAATGCATTAAATGCTACTGGCCTGATCCAGATCCATGTCTCCTGGTGTGTTCAAACAGTCTGTGGGGGAGCCAGGGATAGCAGCAGACCAACCCCCCCACGTCTGTTGGTTGATAGGCAACCACAGCTTAAGCACTGCTGGGGCCCGGGATATCCGGAGCATTGTAATTATCATCATTTTTCTCTTGGTCTGTGGAGAGCGAGAGGGTAGAATTTGCAGCTCAGTAATTTGACTTTCTATTTAGCCACATCACTTTACTTCTTTCGGTGGGGGCAGAATCGCGGTTTCCTCTTGAACTCACAACCTCGTTTTTTTTTCTCCCTTCTCTCTTGTTCCCGTCTTATTTTGATAGAGAAGCCCACTGTCTCTGGCGGCAGACTGACACTTTTGTAAATGGTCTTGAAGTTCTACAGGCCCGAGGCCATGTTTAGCCTGCCGTTTAATGTGTTCTGACTCATTTGTGAAACGTAGCTTCTGCTCCTGTTGGCTGCAGTGAGATAAGATAGCGGTCAGTCACTCAGTCTCTAGCTCAGTCTCAGTGGATGTCTATGGTTGTATGTTTGGTTGGTGGGGGTGAGGGGTCAATCACTGTTGCTTCCTGGGGCTCATGGATCCTTTCATGTTCTCATCATTCTCTTTCCAAACTCACTCATGGGCAGCACACATGTGCTCATACATTATATTGTACAGCAGTGGACTTAAGGCAAGACAACCCAGGAGAAAAAAACTAATAGATATCACCAAGTTGATTGATAACATTAATAATTGCAAAAGTTGTTTTAAGCTTATGGCATTGTATAATTAAATATGTACTGATTTTCCAGAACAAAAAAACCTGAAGATTGAATAAAGCCAGGTTCAAAATTCTTGTTTCATTTTGTTGGCATATTAGAGTTTTTACAATCAGGATTTTGGATATATTATTTAAAAAAAATATTGGATTTTTTTTTTTAGAAGATTGCCTTTAAAATATGTATTTTAATTTAAATCAATAGATGCAATAAAATTATTTGGATGTTACTCTGAATGAAGACATGTTATTAAAGCAAAATATGCCGAAATCTCAAAACTGACAAGAGAATGAAAAAAACAATGTTTTTTTGTCTGTAGTGTCTTGCCTTAAAAGGATAGTTTACCCAAAATGTAAATTCTGTGATCATTTACTCACTTTCATGTCATTCCAAACCTAACTTTGTTTCTTCTGGGAAACACACAAGACATATTTTGAAATGGTTTGGACGCTTTTGACTTGAACAAAAACAGTTGAGACATTCTTCAAAACATCTTCTTTTGTGTTCTGCAAAAGAAAGTTATACGTATGGATGTACAATTTTCATTTTTGGGTGAACGGCCTTTACAAAAGATCGCTTCATTCAGCAAGTGTGTGTGTGGTGTGTGTTTGACCTACATTTTGGGAACCAGTCAACAGTAAATGTGGCATCCAGACTGACATTGTCCCTCAGAGGAGGGAACGAAATGTTTTGGTAGATCAAAGATGTTTTGTGTGAAGTGGCTTCATTCAAATGTATTATCTCTCTGCATTATGTGGAATCAGCACTTAGGCTGGAAGTGTCTGTAATGTTTATGCCCCCCTCCCTCCCTCCCCTCCTCTTCTGAGCTCTACATTCCTGCCTCTGCCCAAATGTTTATAGGTGATATATCATTTGTTTGCACTTTGTACATTCTATTAAGCTAGACTTAGGTACAAATTATATAGTGATATATTGTTATGGAGGATGTTAAGATCCCCCCTAAGCTTACTTTGTTTGGGAGTATTAAACACCATATTAGGAAACTGACAAAGAAATTCCAATGATACTGCTCAGAAATTTATCTCTGTCTGTCTGTGACTTCCCTTCCTTTCGGAGAAAATATTTCTTTTTCTTTTGTGTTTAATAATGTATTCTTCATATATATATATTATATAATATATATATATATATATTATTATAATAATAATATAATATATATATAATATATATATCCACAGTGGGGTGAAAGTTTTTGCCCCTTCCTGTTTTTTTTAATTGTTTGCATATTTTGTCACACTTAAAAGATTCAGATCAAACTAATTTTAATATTACACAAAGATAACCTGAGTAAATACAAAATGCAGTTTTGAAATTATGATTTCGTTTATTAAAGGAAAAAAGCTGTCCAAACCTGCCTGGCACTACGTGAAAAAGTAATTGCCCCCTAAATCTAATAACTGGTTGTGCCACCCTTTGCAGCAACAACTGCAATCAAGTGTTTGCGATTACTGGCAATGAGTCTTTCACATCGCTTTGGAGGAATTTTGGCCCACTCTTCTTAGCGGAATTGTTTTAATTCAGCCACGTTGGAGGGTTTTTGAGCATGAATGGACTGTTTAAGGTCATGCCACAGCATCTCAATCGGATTTAAGTCCGGACTTTGATTTGGCCACTCCAAAACCTTAATTTAGTTTTTCTTGAGCCATTCAAAGGTGGACTTGTTGGTGTGTTTTGGATCATTGTCCTGCTGCATAACCCAAGTGTGCTTGAGCTTGAGGTCACAAACTGATGGCCGGACATTCTCCTTCAGGATTTTCTGATAGAGTGCAGAATTCATGGTTCCATCAATTATGGCAAGTTGTCCAGGTCCTGAAGCTGCAAAGCATCCCCAGACCATTACACTACCACCACCATGTTTGACTGTTGGTATGATGTTCTTTTTATGAAATGCTGTGTTGGTTTTACGCCAGATGTAACGGGACACACACCTTCCAAAAAGTTCAACTTTTTTCTCATCAGTCCACAATATTTGCCCAAAAGTCTTGGGGATAAACAATATATTTTTTGGCAAATGTGAGACGAGCCTTTGTGTTCTTTTTGGTCAGAAATGGCTTTTGCCTTGGAACTCTCCCATGGATGCTGTTTTTTTGCCCAGTCTCTTTCTTATTGTTTATTCATGAACACTGACCTTAATTGAGGCCTGCAGTTCTTTAGATGTTGTTCTGGGTTCTTTTATGACCTACTGGATGAGTCGTCGTTGTGCTCTTGGAGTAATTTTGGTTGGCCGGCAACTCCTGGGAAGGTTCACCACTGTTCCAAGTTTTCTCAATTTGTGGATAATGGCTCTGACCATGGTTCAATGGAGTCCCAAAGCCTTAGAAATGGCTTTATAATCCTTTCCAGATTGATACATGTCAACTGTTTTGATTCTGTTCTTGAATTTCTTTAGATCGCACTCAGCTTTCTAAAATAATGTGGTTAATTACAGTTCTTTCATGATTTAACAGGAGGGGGCAATTCATTTTTCACATAGGGCCAGGTAGGTTTGGACAGCTTTTTTCCCTTAAAAAATGAAATCATCATTTAAAAACTGCATTTTGTGTTTATTTGCATTATCTTTGTGTAATATTTAAAATTGGTTTGATGATCTGAATCTTTTACGTGTGACAAATATGCAAAAAAAAAAAAAAAAAACAGGAAGGGGCAAAACCTTTTCATGGCACTGTATATATATATATATTATATATATATATAATATACTATAAATATCAAAAAGTCACATTGTGAAATTTATTAAGATAAATCCAAGTTATCATTTTTTTTTAGGTCTGGGCAACAATTAATCAAATTAATCGCATCAAAAATAAAGGTTTTTGTTTACATAGTATATTTGTGTGTACTGTGTATATTTATTATTATTTATAGATAAAGACACACACAGACAGTATATATTTAGAACCAATGTGTTTTTGTATATCAATATATTTATATATATATAAAATATGATATAAATATATCATGTGTATTATACATATGCATGTTTTCAAAAATATTACTATATGTGTGTGTTTATTTATACATAATAAATATACACAGTATACACACTTATATTGTGTAAACAAAAACTTTTATTTTTGATGCAATTAATCATGATTAATCGAGCCCACACCTTTTTTTTTTTTTTGTACATTTTAATCTATTTTAAAAATGTAATCTCTTACTGTGATGGGAAAGCTGAAATGTTCAGCATCATTACTCCAGTCTTGTGATCCTTCAGAAATCTTTCTAATATGCTGATTTGATGCTCAAGAAAAAGTTCTTATCATTATCAATGTTGAAAACAGTTGAGTTGCTTAATATTTTTGTAGGAAACCATTGATTTTAGGATTCTTTGCGGAGTAGAAAGTTCAAAAGAACAGCTTTTTGTAACTTTTGTAACATTCTGAATGCCTTTACTGTCACTTTTGGTTAATTTAATGCATCCTTGCTGAATAAAAGTATTTATTTCTTTAAAAATAACAATCTTACTGAAAACTGACTTTTGATTGGTAATATGTATAATTTATTAACTTGTTTATTTATTACTGTAACTGCCATGGACTTCCCAATATTCAAGTTTGTGGTCGATCAGTTTACATGGCAGATTCTTAAATGTTTAAATTTGGTCTCTTTCAATATTGATTATTTAATTACTCAACTCTTTATAAACCATGAAAAGGTGTATCAAAGCAAGCTGTAGTGGCTTAAATGCAGAAAGAAGCTGCTCTTTTTACTTACAAATTGAAGGTTATTGCCCTGTGGGCAGCTGTGTACAAATGTGAATTAGTGTTTCTATGAGATTATGAGCGTGTGCGCTCGTTCAACAGGTTTACACACGCTCTCGTCCCAACAGAGATCAGAGAGGAGAAGAGAGAGACATCAGAGAGGCTGTGTGGGTTTTGCTTTCCCTCTTTGGAGGAGCTTTACATGTTAGGCATCTGTTGGCTCTTGTCAGAGCCCCAGGGGGCAGTTGAGAAGCAGAGGGGGTGTGTGAGGGGTAATTTTCCTAAACATATGCATGCTGCAGAACTGACCTTCTCTATCACACCTGCAGAGCTGAGGGGGACATCAAAGTCTTCTGTTACCCAAACAGACGCACACACACATCACACCCTTCCCTGAGGTCCCAAGCTGCACTGGGGCCCCGACTGCTGATGCGTCTGTTTGAAATGGGGGCTAATACACATAATGTGACATTTCCATGAGCGAGGACTATTTTTAAACATCCCTTAATGGCACCCTGCCTCGCTCATTTTTGATATTGTTTTGTTATAGATGTGAGAAAGGGTGTGTTGTTACACTATTTACACCCAGATTGGAGTGTTAAAGTCACAAGGACTATTGAAACCCACTTCAGGCTCTCACAGGAAACACTGTGCAATTAAAATGCCTAAACCCCATTTTATGCAAAATCACAGGGAAGTATGTGTGTGTGTGTTTGGGTGTGTGTGTTGTTGTGTGGTGTTGTGTGTGTGTGTGTGTGTAAGAAGAGAGAACAAAGTGCCCCACATATGTCAGTGTGTGGACTGCATGATATGGCAAGTTCTCCTACAAATTAAAGGTTGTGGTTTTACGAAGTTGCTTGAATGTGTATGAGACTTATGTTGTTTAGAACTTTATAATTTTTTTCCCTATAATGCCGCCCTCCATTATGAAATCCAAAAATGGTTTCTATTAATAATTTTTGGGGTGCTTATTCCAAAAATAGTGTCTGTTTTGCTCTAGCATGTCACAAAATAGGATGTGAATTTCAGAGCGTTCTGACTTTCGACAACCATTTGTGAGGTGCAGAAGTCTTGAATTATTCCTAACACCAAGTAAAACGCCACAAAGACATATTCCCTATCTTCCTCTGAGCCATGGTTACAATTGTTGGTTCATTCTTAGCTGATTTTTATATGTATAAATTTATTTTATGGCTAATCCTGATTTCAAGGTTAGAATTAAAAAGAAATGTAAACATGACCCAGGCTAGATGTTTTCTGCTGCATCGATAGCTGTTTTCTTAAAAAAACAAACAAATAAATAACATTATATATCTATATATATATATTAGGGCTGTCAGTCAATAAAAATTTTTAATCGCGTTACAATTTATGGATGCCACAATTACGTAATCATTCAAAGCGTCAATTAATCGTTCAAAGTCCACTTATCTTATTCTGCATGCTTAAGATGCTTTTTTTTCTTTCTACACGTTATCTTAAGGGTTTTTCCATTGTTTTTAATTTTAGTATAACATTATCATACCATGCATATTTTTTTTTTTTTTTACCTTTTTTATTTAAAGAAGAAACCAATCCAATGTATATTTGACATTTGAGGCTTAATACTATAAAAAAGCAATAAAAGTTTTTCAGTTAGTGTTTTCAGCTCGTTTATTTTCATATAAAAATACGGCATGCAGTTTCTTCAAACAAAGTGTACACATCATCCATTTAATCGTAATTAATCATCGCAATTACACGGTCATGTCTTTTTATTTTCATTTTTTGTCATAATTTTCACCCGAAATCTCTATATATATATATATAATTCTATATATATAATAGATATATATATGTGTGTGTGTGGTGTGGTGGTGTGTGTGTGTGTGTGAGAGTCATTATCATAATTTTATATTGTTCACTTTAATTTATATTTATCTTTTTTCACTCCTTTGTAGGCTGTTCATTACCTATTATTTTGAATATTTTTTGTTTAATACAATCTTCTTTTTGCCATTAAAGACAACTTTTAAATTTAACTGCTGTGTTATTTGATATTGTTTATCTATGTATACAGTGGTTATGGAAAGTATTCAGACCCCCTTAATTTTCACTCTTTGTTATATTGCAGCCATTTTCTAAAATCATTTAATTTATTTTTTTTTTCCTCATTAATGTACACACAGCACCCCATATTTACAGAAAAACACAGAATTTTTTACATTTTTGCAGATTTATTAAAAAATTTAAACTGAAATATCACATGGTCCTAAGATTTTATTCAGACCCTTTGCTCAGTATTTATTAGAAGCACCCTTTTGATCTAATACAGCCATGAGTCTTTTTGGGAAGATGCAACAAGTTTTTCACACCTGGATTTGGGATCCTCTGTCATTCCTCCTTGCAGATCCTCTCCAGTTCTGTCAGTTTGGATGGTAAACGTTGGTGGACAGCCTTTTTTAGGTCTCTCCAGAGATGCTCAATTTGGGTTTAAGTCAGGGCTCTGGCTGGGCCATTCAAGACAGTCACAGAGTTGTTGTGAAGCCACTCTTTTGTTATTTTAGCTGTGTGCTTAGGGTATTTGTCTTGTTGGAAGGTAAACCTTCGGCCCAGTCTGAGGTCCTGAGCACTCCTTGAGAAGGTTTTCGTCCATGATATCCCTGTACTTGGCCGCATTCATCTTTCCCTCGATTGCAACCATCGTCCTGTCCCTGGAGCTGAAAAACACCCCCACAGCATGATGCTGCCAACCACCATGCTTCACTGTTGGGACTGTATTGGACAGTTGATGAGCAGTGCCTGGTTTTCTCCACTCATACCGCTTAGAATTAAGGCCAAAAAGTTATATATTGGCCTCATCAGACCAGAGAATCTTATTTCTCACCATCTTGGAGTCCTTCAGGTGTTTTTTAGCAAACTCCATGCGGGCTTTCATGTGTCTTACATACTCTGCCATAAAGCCCCGACTGGTGGAGGTGCTGCAGTGATGGTTGACTTTCTACATTTTTCTCCCATCTCCCGACTGCATCTCTTTAGCTCAGCCACAGTGATCTTTGGGTTTTCTTTACCTCTCTCACCAAGGCTCTTCTTCTCCCCGATAGCTCAGTTTGGCTGGACGGCCAGCTCTAGGCAGGGTTCTGGTCGTCCCAAACATCTTCCATTTAAGATTATGGAGGCCACTGTGTCTTAGGAACCTTAAGTGCAGCAGAAATTTTTTGTAACCTTGGCCATATCTGTGCCTTGCCACAATTCTGTCTCTGAGCTCTTCAGGCAGTTCCTTTGACCTCATGATTCTCATTTGCTCTGACATGCACTGTGAGCTGTAAGGTCTTATATAGACAGGTGTGTGCTTTCCTAATCAAGTCCAATCAGTATATTCAAACACAGCTGGATTCAAATGAAGGTTTAGAACCATCTCAATGATGATCAGAAGAAATGGACAGCACCATATAAATATATGAGTGTCACAGCAAAGGGTCTGAATCCTTAGGACCATGTGATATTTCGTTTTTTTTTTAATAAATTTGCAAAAATGTCAACACTTCTGTGTTTTTCTGTCAATATTGGGGTGCTGTGTGTACATTAATGAGGAAAAAAATTAACTTAAATGATTTTAGCAAATGGGTGCAATATAACAAAGAGTGAAAAATTTAAGGGGGTCTGAATACTTTCCGTACCCACTGTATATCTATAATTTAAAAATCTTCATTCTTATTTGTGATTAAAAACTATAGATGGAGAGTATAGTATATATATATATACATAATATTAGCTATTCTGCAAATCTTTTTTTTATGTGTATGGGCTGTGAATCTTTATACCATATATCACCATTTATATTGTTTTTAGGGTTTTGAACTTATTTCACACAATAGGCTATTTGAATGTAATTCTCTGGCTGAATATCACTATATCTTCATGTTTCTGTTATATATTGAGACTGAGGGGACTTGAAAACTCTTAAAATGGTCTTTTGGGTTACTAAGATCAAATTTATGTTACAAAATAGCATGTAATTATTAAGAATAATTTGAATTAGACATGTGCTTTTGTGTTTTGCAGGTGGTGTTTGGAAATGTCTGTACCACTGAGCAGTTTACAAAAACAGGCGAATGTTGCAGCATGTGTGCTGCGGGCACTGGTTTGGTGAGCAGCTGTGGTCAGGAAGACACCAAGTGTCAGCCGTGTCAAGATGGTGAGTGTTTTCAAAACATACATTTTCATTTTTATTTTGAATAAATGCTTAGATGTGAATATTGTTGCTTTGCCAATGTTTATCTATGTATTATTGATAAAAATTACTTTAAATCTCTTCTAGGTGTGTCGTTCTCAGACTCTGAGAGTCTGTCAGCCTGTAGTCTGTGTGCCCGCTGCCCCGTCGGCATTCCTGAACTGGCACGCTGCACGCCCACTCAGGATACCCAGTGTGAGTGCGGTGAGCGCTTCTTCCTGTGGCGAGATGGTAACAGCACAAGTGGGCTGTGCGCGACCTGCTCCATGTGTGGGCATGGAAGCGGAGTGGTTCGGGCCTGTGGGCCGCTGGGAAATACTGTTTGTGAGCGGTGTAAACCAGGGACTTACTCAAAGGAGCAGAGTGACAGGAAACCCTGCGTGCCCTGCTCACGCTGTACAGATGACGAGGTGGAGATCAGACCCTGCCAGCCGGACTCTGACACCGTCTGTATGGGTGAGTGCGGTGGTCATTATATTATAACTGGGTGTATGAAGGAGCAGAGCACGATTAATCAAGATAAAACCGAAATTGCAATAAGCCTGCAATTTAATTGAATAAATGTGTTCGCTGCATGTTTCCTAAATGCTTAATTAATCATTTTACAGTGAAATATTACAATAGTAACATTTCTTATTTTGTTTAATAGTTGTATTCAGTAATAATAATAAGTATTATTATTATTATTAGACTCATATTGATACACATATTGAAACATATTGATCACAACATTTTGGCCAAGTTATGCAGCCCTGCAAACAAGCACAGCAAACCTGGAGCTTTTTAAATGAATGAATAAAAATGATTATATAAATTGCAATTTGACAAAAGCTTTATTAAAATAAAAAAATTTAAAAAAGCTTAGTAATTCGGCTTAATCTTTTATTATGAAAAACAAAACAAAACAGTGAAACAGTTGAATTTGAAATATTCTAAATATTTAAAAAAGTTTATCTGTCAAATGAAAGTCATGGCCTGTGACCAGCAAAGTCATGTGGTTCAACCAACACATGGAAAACATTTTTTAGATTACTTTACCTCTTTATTACATGAAAAGGTTGGTTACAATTTAAAATATGTGATCCTGGACCACAAAACCCGTCATAAGGGTCAATTTTTTTAAATTAAGATTTATACACCATCTCAAAGCTGAATAAATAATCTTTCTGTTGAGGTATGGTTTGTTAGGATAGGGCAATATTTGGCCGAGATACAACTATTTGAAAATCTGGAATCTGAGGGTGCAAAATATTGAGAAAATCGCCTTTAAAGTTGTCCAAATGAATTCTTAGCATTGCATATTACTACTCAAAAATTAAGTTTTAATATATTTACGGTAGGAAATTTACTAAATATCTTCATGAACATGATCTTTACTTAATATCCTAATGGATTTTTGGCATAAAAGAAAAATCTATAATTTTGAACCACAAGATGTATTGTTGGCTATTGCTACAAAATATACCCCAGCGACTTAAGGGGTCACATGATGTTGCTAAAAATAACATTATTTTTTTGTATTTGGTGTAATGAAATGTGTTTATGCGGTTTAAGGTTCAAAAAACACATTATTTTCCACATACTGTACATTATATGTTTCTCCTCTATGCCCCGCCTTTCTGAACCGCGTCGATTTTTACAAAGCTCATCGTTCTGAAAAAGCAAGGTGTGCTGTGATTGGCCAGCTATCCAGTGCATTGTGATTGGCCGAATACCTAAAGCGTGTGACAGAAATGTTACGCCCCTTACCGTATTGTGATGATGCCCTGTCAGGCTGGAGAGATGATTCAAAACATGAAAACCCCTTATAAACGAGGCATTCGTTGCATCCAGGGGGACATAATTATGGATTATAATGACTTATACTGTCTTTTTATGCGTTGTGTTGCATCGCGCCGCGTAAACATAAAACCTTGTCTGCATTTGTGATCGGAGAAATGACAAACAACAAGCCCTACTCTACACTGCCCAAAAAACTCACTTTAAATATAAAAAATATAAAACCTCTTTAAATTTAAAAAACTTACTTACAGTCTCTGAGTCAGAACAGCCGGCATTGTAGTCTACTCTACCAGGATCAGGAAACGGTCCTCCATAAAATGTGCTGCACACATCTGAATATTTGGGTTGAACTGTTCTGGATCAGTGTTGTAAATACAACTTAACCACTCTTTTCTAGTTTTGTCCTCTTTTGGAAGACCAAACAATTAAAGTAGTTTCGCTTTCACAACGAACACAGCGTCACACACGGCGGCTAGAGCGAGGAACGGTCGGCGGGCTGAGTGAGCAGAGGCCGGGGGCTAGAGTGAGGAACGGCTGGAGGGCTAGAGTGAGCAGCGGCTGCGGATTCGACGAAAGAGCGTCCGGCGGGCTTGCGGCAACCACATGTAACGACCCCGGGCTGGACTCCGCTTTGGTGAAAGCCGATCCGGTGATCCACAGCGCAAAGTTGTAGTATTTCCTCAGCAACCAGCACGGATCAGCTCCAGGCATGACGAAGCAGATATCGTCCTCTTTTGGAAGGTCAAACAAAGTAGTTTCTCTTTCACAACGAATCACACAGCGCCTTCACGACATGGCGGCGGCGGCAACAATACTACAGCGAGAATAAAAGTTAAGCCTTCTTTCTTTGCGTGAACATTTGGGCGGCGTTATGCAAATCTTGCGGGGGCGTGTTAGAACGAGCCGTTTTAGGTAGGCGTGGCTGACTCTTAACTTTTATAAAAATATCTCTTTGGATTTGAGACTTTAGTCCTTTGCAACTTTACAGATCTTCTTTATGCACCAAGAACTTGTAACACTCCAAAGAGAAAGGAAAAATTTAAATCGCATCATATGACCCCTTTAGACTGGTTTTGTGGTCCGGGTCACACCACCACACACACACACACACCACACACACACACACCTATTATAGAGAGAGAGAGAGAGAGAGAGAGAGCAATATGAATAATATATAGTTTACTAAATACTTACTTGCTATATATATTGTATACTATATATACTAGTTTAAATTTGATTGATTTTAAAACATTTTTGAAAATAATTATGTGTGCTCTTACATGTATTCAAGGTGTAAATTGGAATTGTCATTATTTTCATTCATTAAATTTAAGCTTGTTAAAAATGGTATAAATGTTTTAAAACCCATTTGAAAACAACATGAATAAAAAGCATGAATTTATTTCTAAGAATTTAGCCCATACTTGTTGAACTAGGTTTTGAAAATTTTTTTAAAGTAATATCCTGGACCCTTTTACTTGTCATTGATTTGACACACCTGTTAGTAAATACGGTTGTCAATTCCAAACACTGACTGTGTGAACGTAACCCGAGATGCATGTGTGTCTTGGATGAAGATTGTGCCAAGCTATAAATAATAACATTTATGCATGTGTGTGTGTGTGTGTGGTTAGATTGTTAACATGTGGCAGACACTTGTGTTCAGTCAGAGAGTAGCTTGTGAGAAAATACAGCTCTCACTTTGACTTCAAATGTTCTTCACATTCTTCAGCGAGCTTAGCAACAATCCAGTCATGATCAGATTAAGAAGACAAACACTTTACATAGATTTTGTCTGATCTCTAAACAATTAAATGTATCATTTTAAAACCGTTTTTAGTGTAAACTGTCATTTAAAAAGCACCACATCTTTAATTGATTGCATCTTAAACTTTGCCCTGAGGTGTGTTAAATGGGTTTGGAGGTTAACCAGCTGGCCAGTGGGTCGCATCCCACGTTGCCCTCTGTTCTCTGTAGGGTGGCGTCCCCAGTTAGAGCACTCGACCTGCCGAGGTCAGGGCAGCCACACAGAGTGTTTGATCCACACAGGCAGCCTGTGGGGTGTGTGAGAGAGTGAGTGGACAAAAGAATGCACGCATCTGTGTGATAGTGTGTGTGTGGGGTGGCCTGCATGATCTATTTCAGGATGAAGGGTGGGGGGCATGAATCCTCTTGACCATTCCACACTGTTCAACATTTCGATCTGGCATTTAGTCTGTCAGCTGTGCTGCGCCCACTGATGATGTGTTAATCAGACTCACAGCAGATGTGTGTCAGATGTGGGTTTCATGTGAAGGCTAAAAAGAGCATTTCCTTTTTTTGCAGTCTAGGTGTTTAAGTGCTTCAGAGTGTACTTGAGTGTGTTTCAAATGTCTGGTCAGAACTAATGTGAGTCTAATGACTGAATTTATAAAGATAGCACACTACTAGTATTCTTTTCATATTCATATATATATATATATATATATGATATATATATATATCTAATATAATATAGTTATCATGGCTGTCAGTCGATTAAAATTTTGAATCTAATTAATTACAGGGTGCTGTGATTAATCTAATAGCGTTTTTTCCACTGCATGTTATGACTCTGCTCGAGCTCGGTTTGCGTTCCCACTGTGTGCTCGTTCAAAACAGTTTTGCGTTCGATCTTTTGCTGGCTGGCTGATTTTAATCTGCAGTTCTTTGTGTTTGTGTACCAAGTTCAGTGACGCAGGTCGGTGACGATTCTCTCCGGCCAATCATTGCTCGGCGATTTTACACTCACGTTTTGGTACGGTACGGGTTCACTTGAACTCAACCGAGGTGGTACTAAAAAAATATACCAGGTACCAGGTACTATACCCATGGAAACCCCCAAGGGTGAACGTACCGTCCCGGGCCGACCTGCAGTGTAAAAGGGCCATAATTAATCGCAAACTAATTTGGCTGTGAAAATACCCCAAAAGATCATTTAAAGCTATTATTGTTTTAAATGTTTAGGCTACAACGGCCTAACATAAACTATGGAACATAAAAAAAAGATAATTTGAGAAACATCTCAGTAATTTTTGTTCATACAACGATAACCAAGACAGCTTTGTTACCAACAGTCTTCAAAAATACCTTCCTTTATGTTCCACAAAAGAAAGAAAGTCAAACAGGTTTGAAACAACATGAAGGTGAGCAAATGATGACAGAATTATTATTTTACTTTATTTATGATTTTTTTTAATTAATTTTTTTCAAAAATTTAAATGATAACTCTAAAGAAGAAACTACAACGACCAACATGTGGCGGTAAATGTCTTTATTAAATTTGTAATATTTTAATCATTGGTTCACACGATTCGTTCACTTGAATTCATTCAGAAACTAAACACTGCTGTGTTGCTCACAGACGCACAACAGTTCTGCTCTGGCTTTAGGTAATATTTTCATTGGCAAAATTGAGCAAAAACACACAATATGAACTTCTTATTTACTGAACTGTTGTATCTATATGTAACCTATATGTTTTATAGGCAACTCTATGTTGATATCGCTTATCATATGCTATAAATATGAGACAAAAACATTTTTGCCCCCATATCTTGAATTTTAGGGCATAACTGCATTTATGGGGTTGTTGCCCTGCATCATATTTGTCAACAGTCACTGTATGAAATGTAAGATGACGTACAGATCTGGGGGCGGTAATTGTGTTATTTTTCAGAACTAATTAAGTTTAACGCATTAACTAACATCCCAATATAAATATATATATATAATATATATATATGATATATATATAGATAATAATTGAAAAAAGTTATCAAGCACTAAATTCTAAATTAAATATTGATGAATCCTTAAAGCTACAAAAGTGATTGATTTCCTCTTTTTTCTTTTGTTCTTTGATTAATAGACATCACAGCAGCAGGGGGGGGGGGGGGAAGGGGAAAAATTAATATTAGGTTATTTGACTGCTATCACATTAAGAGCTGCCACTGCTGAACGTGACGTGGATCTGACACGCATGCTCGTAGTTTCATTCGCGCTTTAATATGAAATGATACAGGCTACAGCGGGCACCTGTCGCTGAGGTGAAGTTGGAGCGCGAGTCTGAAAAGTCTCCTGTTTAATGTGCTCATAAAGACGTTCTGCGTCTAAATAAATGCAATTCTTGTCAAGAAAAAAAGAGACAGAAGCAGCAGTTGTGAGTGGAGTGGCCAACCCTAGGCTAAAATATGTTTAACGCCGTTAAACTGGAAAAATTAATCGCCTGTGTTAATACGCTAATTTTGACAGCACTAATATACATATATAATGTTTTTAAAGGCAGTTCAGAATGACCAAATGTGTGGGGGGGTTTTTTCCAGTAAAAGACCTTAACATCCTGTCCCGTCCATCTGGTTCTGATGGACCGCATGAATACCCCCGAAAGCCGACTCTGAATGAGGAAACGGAGAACAGGAGCAGCCCAGCACCAGGGTCTGGATCCCCTCGACTCACTCCACAGGACCAAGGGGGCAACAACAACAACATCTTGGTCTACGTGTCTGTACTGGCTGCGGTGGTGCTCGGCCTCCTGCTCTACGTCGCCTACAAATGGTGAGGTCATGCAGCAATTCAAAGAAGAAAAATACACTCTGCAAGGTTATGCACATGATTTACACAGAAATTCATTCAACTTGTATATACTAGATTTAGAATACCATAACGTGTCTGTGAAGGGAAATATTATTCTTGTTTTTACTTGATGATAAGCGTGTGATTTGGTGTGTGTCCAGCTGGAGGTCATGTCAGCAGAAGCAGGCTCTGGTGAAAGCACGGGTTGGCGAGTTGAATAATGTCGGGGAAGGAGAGAAGTTACACAGCGACAGTGGCGTGTTTCTGGATTCTCACAGCCTTCAGGAAAGCCAGCCTAGCAAAGGTATGAGAGAACAGCTTAAACAGAGATAGGGTTGGCAGTCCATACAGATTTCCTGATCATAATTTCTACTATTTATTCGTCTGTTTAAACAGTTCATAGCTCATAAGAGTCATGTGTTCTATTTCATTCATCTTTTGGAACTGTTTATTAAAAGAACTGGTTTATAAGAGTCATTTGGTCTATTCATTTTCTTTTTTAACCGTTCATTTGAAGAACTAATTCATTTGCCTTTTTTAACTCTTCATTAAAAAACTGGCTCCTAAGAGTCACTTGTTCTATTAATTCGTCTTTTTGAACTGTTCATTAAAAGTATCGACCCATATGAGTAATTTGTACTGTTCATTCAGCTTTTTGAACTGTTCATTAAAAGAACCAACTCATAAGTGTCATTTTTACTATATTATTTAGCTGTTCATTTAAAAAAAATGCCTCATAAGAGTGATTTGTTCTATTTATCTTTTTGAACCAATTGTTAAAAGAACAGGCTCATAAGAGTCATTTGTACTATTTAATTAGTCTTTTGGAACAGTTCATTGAAAGAACTTGCTTATAAGAGTCATTTGTACTATTCGTTCTTCTTGTTGAACTGTTCATTAAAAGAACCAACTCATAAGTGTCATTTTTACTATTCATTCATCTTATTTAGCTGTTCATTAAAAAACTGCCCCATAAGAGTTATTTGTTCTATTTATTTGTATTTTTGAACCAATTGTTAAAAGAACAGGCTCATAAGAGTAATTTGTATTATTAATTTGTCTTATTAAACTGTTTATTAAAAATACTGGCTCATACGAGTCATTTGTTCGATTCATTCATCTTTTTAAACTGTTCATTAAAAGAATGGGCTCATAAGAGTCATTTGTTCTAATCATTTTTTTTTTTTAATTTATCATTAAAAGAAAAGTATCATAAGACTCATTTTCTTTTGGGTATCAGGTTATATTGGTTGTGCTTTACGTAGTTTGGTTCACCAAAAATAATTAGTTCATATAATTCAATAATTTTGGGAAACGGGCAACATTGGTCACATTATGTTTTTGATTCACTAAAAAGAAGTTGTTCATAAGTCGTTCAATTCAGGAATCTGGCTGCATTGGTTGAACTGTATGTTTTGATTCACAAAAAAGAATTGGTTCATAAGAGTCATTTGTTTATGAATTGGACTACACTGGCTGCGCTGTGAAGTATATTGTCACTTGTAATGTTAGGGCTGCACGATTAATCGAATGCGATTGTCATGCGATTTTGATCTAAAGAAGCCGTTCTGTACAAAAATCAGCAGGAAATCATCATCACGCGCTTTCAGATGGAGCAGAATTTACTACACAGAGCCGTAGTTCACTGACAAGTTACGCAAAAAAATCCTAGACGATTTTATTGCGCGATTATGAAATCGAAGAAATCGTTCGCGATAATGACAGCTGTTTGCATAGCTTCTCAGTGAACTACGGCTCTGTGAAGTAACTGCTGCGCCATCTGAAAGCATGTGAAAATACCACATTTAATAACATATTTTTACTCCAAACTCACTTCATAACATCAGTCGAGTGTTTGAAATAAATCCTTCTGTGAGATGATGTGGCTTCTTACACAGAATAAGGCACGCAACATATTTCATAGTAATCTAAGCAGTGATAAAGGCTATTGCTTATAAATATACTTTTTTTTAATTTGGGGAAAAAAAAAAAAAAATTTAAAATAATATAAGAACTCAGATAAACCGTATATTGCCGTAGTCGTGTGTTTATTAGTCACGTTGAATCAATGAAAGCAGTTGAATCTTCTGTTTATTCAGCTGCAGCATAGGCATTTTCTGGGTTTCTTCTGCGAGGCGTATTTGGAGTTTCAGTGCGAGAGCGCCCTCTGGTCTTTGGATGGAGATTTACTGCTGATCACAGAACCGTGCTTCACTGAAAGATACGCATGACAATCGCAGCTTCTGTCAAATCGCGATCTCGATTCCATTTCGATTTATCGTGCAGCCCTATGTAGTGTACTGTAGGTTGCTTTCACTAAAAGTGCAAATGGCTGATTAGTAATTATTTGTTCCCTTTCTCACACTTTCCGCAGGCAGTAAACGAGACAGCAAACAGGACACGCGGCTTTATGTGAACCTGCCGCCCCACAGGAAAGATGAGGTAGAGGGGCTTCTCGCAGAGGGGGACAATCGAAGCTGGAGGCAGCTGGCAGCCGCACTTGGTTACGAACAGGACCGCGTGGACATCTTCGGGCGGGGCCAAGACCCCATCCACACTCTCCTAACTGATTGGGCCCAACAGGAAGGCTCCACGTTGGGCCTGCTCTGCTCCGCTCTCGCACGCATTGAACGGCCAGACATCATCAGCGCCCTCACCGCCCCGTCTCAAGGAGTGTCAGTGGTCTGAATACTTGAATATGTTCCTCTTACCTTCATGAAAGTGAAAGAGACACTAAAATCATAGAGGAATTGCATCAACCGACTCATTTTCCAATGCCTTGCTTGCACTAAGACTTTGAAGAGCAGGATTGGAAATAATAAGGTTTTTCTTCAACATAATGTTTCACTTATGAATTTTGTTTCAACAGCTTGAGATGTTCCGCCACCTCAGAACATTTTCTGCTCAAGACAGATGTTTCCTCCAGCACTCATGGGATGTTTATGCTTTATACTGTCCTCTTTGTAGTGTCGAAACAGACTCTGTTTTCTCCGAGACACATTCATGCTCAGTTTTTTGGGTGGTTGTGGTTTCAGCTGCGGTTGGTATCAAAGAAACGGACATTTCGTGAACATTACTGCGGCCTCGTGAATGACAGTTTTCCATTTGTGCGGAACGTATCGTAGCGCCAGAGAATGCATCATGCATGCGATTCAGTCGTGCTTTTGTATTTATATTTCAGCGCTTCTGCCGTTTGAACAATACTCAACACCGAAGCTGAACGGAGTGTTCAGCTTTTATCCCGTGGCTTGTCAAGGCCAACGTAACACTGTGAGGTGTTTTATGGTTTCCAGAGAGGAAAACCACTAAATGGGCTGCACGAGGGAGTTGTATATTTGGAAATATACAGATGCACGGTCAAGTTGCCTGAGCGAATGATTCTCCGTGTTTCATTCACACTAGTGCTTGGTTTGCACTTTAACCAACAATGCAACCTAAAAGCAATGTTATGTTTTGGTGAGTTATGTGAGAGGAAAACTCTCTGGTGCCTTTACTTTGTTTGAACGCTCAGGTTTGTGCTTTGCTGGTTTACCCTACCCATGTATGTATTTTAAGGTCATTCTGTATGTTAGTGCTGAGTTCTGGGTGAGACTTGATGATGGTTTCTGTGCTGAGATGCTTTTCATATAAACATTCATGTTATGTATCTATCACTCATGTTTGTCCTTTTTAATAATGAAATATCGATGTTTATAGGTCTCTTTGTATTTAAAAAAATAAAAAATAATACATTGTGTGAGCAAAGAAGTAGTATTTTGTGACCCTGTGGATGTATAATGGTGCAGTGCTAAAATGAAAACAAGATCTGAACTTGGAATTACTGGAAATATCTTGCATTTCAAAGGCCTTTTCTGCACCATTAACCCAATCAGGCAAATCTGGAGCCACTGTGTCTGATTATGCTCTTGTTGTTGATTCATTCTTTTGATTTACTCATAATAATACACACATCTCTTTCCCTTCCTGTACATGCAGCATGCTCTAAGAAAAATTGTGTGCATTTCACTTTAAAACCATAGCAAAAGGTGAAGCTGTTTTGTGTGTTTTCTTCTGGGCCAATTGCTCAACTTGGCAAAAAAAAGAGATCTGTGAGAATATAACTGCTGTTTGCAAAGACTGAAAATCATGTTGTGTTAATGCCAACCAAATACTACTTCCGCTCTGGTCAAGCCCAACCAAAAACAGCAGTTTGTTGGCAGTCAGAATTTTCTGATGTAATGACAAGCGATCACAATAGTGTACTTTGTTTACACAATAAACATTCTCGCCTGTACTTCTTCCTGTGGTTATGACAACATTCAGGAGTGTAGGAATGATTTAAAAAGAACGCATATATAAAATCCTATAAGATGTTTTTTGCACTTATTAAATCGTTCCTAAAAGCACACACTGAAAAAAGTGGTTACAAAAATGGTAACATTTAAACTGGTTTCACGTCAAAAATATTGAATATTGTTGATCAAACCTAAATACATTAATTTATACCAACAAAACCAAATATACTACATACATAAAACCAGATACATTTTTAGAGAGATTATTTTCAACCCTATGATACGGTGGCCAAAAGAGCTCAACACGCTGCAAATGAAAAAACACATGCAAATAGAAAAAACCTGCAAATTAAGAAAACATCTTCATCATTTTGACAACACATGCTGCAAATACTAACAACATAATCAAATACAGAAACGTCTTCAAAAAACATAAACGCCTCTGCAACTGCTCCGACTACAACCAAATAAAGAACGTTCTGCAATTCTCAAACACAACCCAAATAAAGAACCCCGCGCTACAAATGCCTCCAGCCACACCAAATAAAAAATGCCGCGCAAAGTGCGTACCACAACCACAACCAAAAAAGAAACCTCGCTACCAATTCTCACAACACAACCACATAGAGAACCTTTCTGCAAATGCTCACAACTTACAACCAAATAAGAGAAACGTCTTCGAAATGCTCCCAACACAACCAAATAAAGAAACGCGCTGCAAATGCTCACAACACAAACAAATAAAGAAATGTGCTGCAAATGTTCACAACACAACCAAATAAAGAAACATGCTGCAAATGCTCACAACACAACCAAATAAAGAAACGGGCTGTAATGCTCACAACACAACCAAATAAAGAACCGCGCTACAAATGCTCACAACACAACCAAATAAATAAACGCGCCGCAAATACCGAACGCGCTGCAAATGCTCACAACACAACAAATAAAGAAACACACTACAAATGCTCACAACACAACCAAATAAAGAAACACGCTGCAGAAGTCACAACACAACCAAATAAAGAAACGCCCTGCAAATGTTCACAACACAACCAAATAAAAAACGCTGCAAAAGAGAAACACGCTGCAAATGCTCACAACAAAACCAAATAAAAAATGCGCTGCAAAGCTCACACACACCCCAATAAAAATGCGGCTGCAAATGTCACAACACAACCAAATAAAGAAACGCGTTGCAAAAACAGAAACACGCTGCAAATGATCACAACACAACCAAATAAAGAAACAAGCTGCAAATACTCACAATACAACCAAATACAGAAACTCGCTGCAAATTCTCACAACACAACCAGAAACAGAAACGGGCTGCAAATGCTCACAACACAACCAAATAAAGAAATGCGGCTCAAATGCTCACCACAAGCCACCTACATAAACTGTCGCTGCAAAATGCTCCAACACAACCAAATAAAAAAGAACCGCGCTACAAATAGGCACAAACCCACATCGGAAATTGTTTAAAAAGTGTAGACCGCAAAAGGGACGAACTGGCTGGGACATTATTATCAATGTTTTTCTCGGAAGGTGAGATTTCTTGTTTATTTTGAACATCCTATCTTCGAATTCCCTTTGCCTTCTTCTTCTTTTCTTCCGTCCTTCTTTTTTGTGTTGTTGTTGAAATTTAGGTAGCCGAAATACCGAAGAAATACACACTTTACATATAAATTACATTTAGTATGTTAAAAACTAAATAAAAACACACAAAAAATGGTAACACAAATTAAACCCATGGAATTTACATACACTTAAACCATAGTTGTAACATGGTTTTGTATCAACTTTGGTTATTACAAATGTTAATCAATACAAAAAAAAAAAAAAACATGGTTAATTTTCGTTTTGTTTGGGTAATTTTGGCATTGTTGGGGTCCACCCGTTGTAGTCTGTACTTGCGTTTCTGTATTTGGCTGTGTTGTGAGAATTTGCAACGCGTTTCTGTATTTGTTTGTGTTGTGAGTAGATTTGCAGCGTGGGTGTTGTATTTGATTGTGTTTCTAGTATTTGCAGCACCATTTTCTGGAAAACTGAATGAAGATGTTTTTTTAAAGGGGTCATATGATGTTGCTTAAAAGAACATTGTTTTGTGTATTTGGTGCAATGAAATGTGTTTACATGGTTTACGGTAAAAAAAAACAACACATTATTTTCCACATAATGTACAATATTGTTTCTCCTCTATGCCCAGCTTTTTTGAAATGCGTCGATTTTTACAAAACTCATCAGTCTAAAAAAGCGAGGTGTGCTCTGATTGGCCAGCTATCCAGTGCATTGTGATTGGCCGAATACCTCAAGCGTGAGACGGAAATGTTACGCCCCTTACCGTAACTGGATGTGAGCCAGGATCCGGGCCGACGAAGAGACAAAAACATTAAAAAAACCTCCTTATAAACGGCATTGTTGCATCCAGTGGGCAGAATTATGGATATAATGACTTATGGGACGTCTTTTTTTTAAAAACGAGTTGCTTCATCGCGCGGGGTAGAAACAAAACACCACATGTCTGCATTTGTGATCGTAGAAATGACAAACAACAAGCGCTACTCTACTCTGCTCAAAACTCGTGTTTGAATCGTCAGTTGCAAATCCTTTAAATATAAAAAACTTAATTACAGTCTGTGAGTCAGAACAGCCGGTATTGTAGTTTACTCTACCAGGATCAGGAAATGTCCTCCATAAAATTTGCTGAACACATCTGAATATTTGGGTTTGAAGTGTTCTGGAACAGTGTTATAAATAACTTAAACACTGATTTCTAGTCGTGTCCATTTTGGGAAAAAGGTCCAACGAAAAACACCACAGTGTCTTCACAGTCAATGGCTGCGGTGGCAGCACATAAGTTATTACAACCTTCTTTCTTTGCGTGAACATTTGGGCGTGTTATGCAAATCTTCCCACATCGTGACGTCACGATGTAATCAGTAAATTTCACATTACAGTAATTCAATGATACCACTGTGTCTGTAGCTACTATTCTTTCTAGTCTGCAGGTGCATCTCAATCAATTAGAATGTCGTGGAAAAGTTAATTTCAGTAATCCAACTCAAATTGTGAAACTCATGTATAAAATAAATTCAATGCACACAGACTGAAGTAGTTTACGTCTTTGGTTCTTTTAATTGTGATGATTTTGGGTCACATTTAAAAAAAAAACACCAATTCAATATCTCAACAAATTATAATACTTCATAAGACCAATAAACAGGGTTTTACTTTACTTCATTTTTAGTGATTTGTTGGCCTTCTGGAAAGTATGTTCCTTTACTGTACATGGACTCAATACTTGGTAGGGGCTCCTTTAATTACTCCTCAATTCAGCGTGGCATGGAGGTGAACAGTTTGTGACACTGCTGAGGTGGTATAGAATCCCAGGTTTCTTTGACAGTGGCATTCAGCTCATCAGACAGTTTTGGTCGCTGGTTGTGCTCATTGTTCCCCCGTACAATACTCCTAGCTTCTCTTGGGGTTCAGTCTGGTGAGATTGCTGGCCAATCAAGCACACCACACCATGGCATTGAAAACACCACTTGTTGGTGCTTTGGGCAGTGGGGGCCGGTGCCAAATCCTGCGGAAAAAATGAATCATCATCTTCAAACAAAGCTGGCATCAGGTGCTGCCAAAATTCTTGGGGGTAGAAAACAGGTGCAGTGACTTTGGTTTTCAAAAGACACAATGGACCAACACTAGCAGATGTCATTGCACCCCAAATCATCATAGACTGTGAAAACTTAACACTGGACTTCCAAGCAACTTGGGCTATGAGCTTCTCCACCCGTCCTCCAGACTCTATGACCTTGGTTTTCCAAATGAAATACAAAACTTGCTAATTTTTTTCATCTGAAAAGAGGACTTTGGACAACTGGGCAACAGTCCAGTTCTTCTTCCGCCTTTAGCCCAGGTAAGACGCCTCTGATGTTGTCTGTGGTTCATGAGTGGCTTAACAAGAGGAATACGACTACTGTAGCCAATTCCTTGACACGTCTGTGTGTGGTGGCTTTTTGATGCCTTGACCCCAGCCTCAGTTTATTCCTTGTGAAGTTCACTCAAATTTTTTAATTGATTTTGCTTGACAATCCTCATCAGGTTGTGGTTATCTCGGTTGGTTGTGCATCTTTTTTTTCTCCACACTTTTTCCTTCCACTCAACTTTCCATTAACATGCTTGGATACAGCACTCTTTGAATAGCCAGCCAGCGTCTTTGACAATGAGATTTTGTGGGGGGTGGGGGGGGGGGGCGTGTTACCCTTCCTTGTGAAAGGGTGTCCAGGATTGTCTTCTGGACCACTGTCAATCAGCAGTCCTTTGTTTTTATTCCCCATGAGTTGTTTAGCCTAGTGAACCAAACTGAGAGACATTTTGAAGGCTCAGGAAACCTTTTTAGGTGTTTTGAGTTGATTAGCTGATGGCATGTCACCATATTCTAATTTGTTGATAGTGAATTGGTGGATTTTTGTTAAATTTGAGTCAAAATCATCACAATTAAAAGATCCAAAGGCTTAAACTACTTCAGTCTGAGTGCATTTTTATTTAATACACGAGTTTCACAATTTGAGTTGAATTACTGAAATAACTTAACTTTTCCACGACATTCTAATTTAATGAGATGCACCTGTACAGTATAATACACCGTAATCACATATTTTGTAACAACTATATTTAATGATTGTACTAACAACTAAACAGTGAAACTATGGGTGTCTTGTGTGTGGGTGATCTAAAGTAATGGTCCTATGATATTTCATAATGAGTTTTTTGAACCAATGCTTCTGCAAATGCAAGGCTTCTTTAGAGATATGAATGCAATATGCAAAGTTTTGAACATTGGACAGCCTGTGTTACAAATATAATGACTGTTTTGAGTTTTGTGTCTAGAGTTTTGAAAAATGACATGAGGGTTCTGTTATTAGTGCAAAAATGATTTTATAAAGAATATCTCTTTGGGTTTGAGAGTTTAGTCTTTGCAACTTTAGGGATCTTATCTATTCACAAAAACAGCTTGTAACACTCCAAAGAGAAAATCGAAATTGCATCTATGAACCCTTTCATTTGCTGGTGTTTTTTTCAATTTGCATGTGTTTTCTTGAGTTGCAGCGTGTTGAGCTCTCTCGGCCACCGTACTATGACTTTAAAGACAAAACTAAGAATAATGCTTTAATTGAGAACTTACCATTCAGGCCAGAAACTTTACGCAAACAGACGCACGCGCTATTATCATCATTTAGCAAGAGAGACACCGGTTTTAAGATATTCACACTAACTATTCATGTTACACTATAATAGGCCTAGATACGTTTTGATGTACTAACAAATTGTTTTGCACACAATTTTAAACTAAGTATGCCGATTAAGAATAACGATACTGGGTCATTTTCCCAAAAGCACGTTAGCTAACTATGGTCGGTAATTGCCTTGAACTCTATTTGGTTACCGACTGCACTTGCAACCATTGTTGCTTTTGGGAAACACACCCCTGAAACAATTAGCCTACACTTCTAACAATTACATTTGCAGAAAGCACGAGTGATTCTAGAATTGCAGGTACATTTGGTGTCTGAAGTCATCATTTGTTTTCTGCTTTTTTCAAATGGTTATATTTTAATTATTTTAATACTGTAATTACAAGATGTTTAGCAGTCCCATATAATATTTTTTTGCAAAAAGTGTACTTAAAATAGGCAAAAATCATGATTTCTTGTTGTCCGAATTAGTCAGTGCATTTTTTCCCATCATGTATTATTGTGTAATCAAAATATTTTATTGTGCTTTTCTTTTTGTAATATTTCATTCATTTTATTTATAAAAGCCCTAAATACCAATTTAATTAATTCTACTACATTAATTTGTTTTAAAATATCTTTTTTTCTTATAAAAATGTGTGTCCGTAATTCTTGTCAACTCTGTTACCGTACCATACTTTGCCTTTAAATTAGTGGAATTATTTCCCACAACTATGTAAGATACAGGAAATTGTCACTTTCCCTCACTGTTAAGATCTGAAGCACTGAAAAGTCTATGTGCTCTCTCTAAGAAAATATTTGAATCTAAAAGTTCTTACACCAAGAGTTATTATATAAAGTGTCAAATCTGTTACCACAATATCAAAAGGAAAACAGATTTTTTCATTGATCACACTTTGTGTTATTTTAAAAGTCCCGTTTTAAAAAAAAAAAAAAAATCATGAAAATTCAATGATGCCATGTGCTCTTATCATTTATGCTAGCAAGTGGAGTTTTTTGGCAAATAATAAAGAAAATTGTCAATTCTGTTACTGTCAAACTCTGTCACCAAGGTAGAGTAACAATGCGGTAACAGAACTGACAGTCCATCAGACAATTGTCAATTCTGTTACTTTACAATTCTGTTACTTAAAGGGTCAACTCTGTTTATGAACTATTTTCACAAAAACAATAAATTTGTTGTTTAAAATCCTAATAAACATTATTGATTTATTTTTGCACCCTTATAATATTTCAACAACATTTCTTTTTTTAACTGGATATTGTATATAATACATTTTCAGATGAAAAATATTTGCTCCAAGTGGACGGTTCTGTGAAGACATAGGTATTTTTTTAATTTTAAAGGAATGCATAGGTGAAATATTATCTTAATCTCAAAAAAAAAGGGGGGGTTGGGGTGGGGGTGGGGGTGGGGGGTTTTCTTCAAGTGATGGCATGTAAGTACGTTTGTCTAATGAAACAAGAAGGTTTTTTTTTTTTTTTCCTGTTATAGATTTTTGTTATTTCTGCACATTGGCTAATTTGTCCGTAACAGAGTTGACAAACAATACCATAAAGACATCTGTTTTTTCATTCAAAGTAAAAAAGGAATTAACTTATGTTTGGCAAGCACTGAATTATTAAAATTAAATATGTTTTCAATAAGACACTGAAAAAAAATCTGTTAGTGAAAAGTTTTTTTTCTGAACTTTCTGCAATGACCAATGTATCTCCAATTAGAATCACCCACATACTTTGTGTTCAAAATGTACCTAAGTGCAAAGTATTAAGCCAGGATGATGCATTTTCAAAAAGCACAAACACAAAATAACATTTGAAAATATAAAAAAAGGTTATAATTGCAGTATACAATATATTGTTTTTTTATGACATTCTCATATTTTGTTATATTTTTGTAAAGTTATAATTTTGTTATAGTACTGTTATGCAATAGGCCTACTATTTATTATTTTTCATAGTGTGGTTTTGGTTAATTGTATTAAACGAGGGTTATTTTGATCTAATGGAACCCCAAACCAATTAAAAAACAAAGCATACAAAAATGTGTCATTTTTTTTTTTTTTTTCACAGATAGTGATATTTGGGAAGTAGTAAGTTTTTTTGACCAATTGAACTGAGAAATGTTGTCCTGTTTTTCCATTTTCAGAACTGGCACCTTAGGTTGACACCGAGAATGCAAAGCCCTTCTAGCAATCAGGGATAAAACTCAAGAGCCATGCTTCTGAAAGACACTTCTGGATGTGGGCAGAAAGGACAATTGGCCCTGCTGTCACTGTACAACGTTTTGCAGCTCAGGTGTGTGGATTTCCTAGCGCTCTCTCTGTTCACGTCTCGCTGAAATATGTTAATGATTTCTGTGACTGCTCTGGTAAGTGAGAGCAGAGGGTTTGCAGGGACTTGGGCGGCTCTGCATGCCGTCACGTACTCCAGACGGAGCTGCTTAACTGCGGTCTGGAGCAGCCCAGCGGAATGCCCTGGCCCTGGGAGAAGGGCTCTGCAGAGGGGAGGGGAAAACCAGCTCTGCTCAGATGGTTTCAGCACCATGTAGGCAGAGTCTGAGCCCTGGAAGAGCCTCTAATGAAAGCATTGCACAACTTTGATTATATGATTTAATACAGCCAGATCTGTGCTGTGGTGGCAGTCACCCCATAGGGTTTAAAGTCAACATGTATTTACTTTAATATACATTCTTAGTTATATTGTACATAACCCATCAGGGCACATTACTTAAAAAGAAAAAGAAATTCTGTTACGTAATTGTGATTTGTTGAAATGCTAATTACTTGCCCAGCCTCTGAAATGACATTCCTTTTTGGCTGACTTCACCTAGGACCACCAAATATGATGATAAATTTGTGAGGGAACCACTTCCTAAAATATGAGGGCAACTAACTTTCATTAATTAATACAACCTACTGTATATTAAAATAGCATGTTTTTCAAAGTTAAATGGACTTTTATATGGTCATTGTACTGAAGCCCCTTCCAAAAATATAAAGGTGTATTAGCATTTATGCATATTAAAATAAATAAGTGTGATATAAAACAATTGTTTCCAAATTGTGGCTTTTTTTAAACATTATACAGCCAAAAGAAGTGATTGATGTATTAATATATATATATTAGTGCTGTCAAACGTTTAATCGTCGAGTAATCGTATCCAAACGTTTGTTTTACAAACTGGTTGTGTGTACTGTGTATCTTGTATTATGTAGATCTAAATACACAACACATCTATATTTAAGAAAAATATAGTATATTTGTATATTCATATAGGTATATATACTTGTAATAAATACATGTGAATATTTTCAATAATATCTACTGAGGAGGTGTGTTATATATATACACAGTACACACACCTATTACGTAACAAAAACGTTTAATTTTGGAAGCAATTAATCGCGATGACCATTTTGATGCATTAAAGTAATTGCTGATGAAAATTCGCTTTGCATCTGCAGAATAAATTGGTGTTTTAAGCAAATAAATTTAATAGAAAACTGTTGTTTTTAATCGTAAATCTATTCAAACAAACATTACTATTTTTGACAAACAAATGCAGCCTCCTTGTGAAGCAAAATATACTTCTTTAAAAAAAAAAAAATCTTGCTGACCCAAAACTTTTGAACCGCTATATCCAATCAACACCAATGGATAGAAACTAAGACTCTCTGCCCTACATTTTTTTTATTGAAATGTGCATCACAATATCGAGGATCTGTTGCTACTGTATATTTATCACAACTTAATTTTTTATTTTAATCAGCTTACTCATTTATTTATTTTTCTACTGTTTTTACTTCCAGACTCCCTTTGTGGATCCCAGTT